>CABEEJ010001814.1:0-36002 GCA_901482245.1 Timema douglasi
AGCTTTCGGCTGTTCATCGCCACATACCGATGCTGTTCCCTGGTCGTCCAGCTGTCTAACTGTGGCTCCTATGGCGTAGTTGCTGGTATCAGTGGTCACGTAGAAAGCTTTCTTTAACGATGGTCGACTGAGAATCCTGGATTTGAGAAAAAGATCTTTGACTCCTTGAAATGCCGCTTCCTCGACCTCGGTCTAACGCCAGGGGTTCTTCTTCATCAGTAACTAAGTGAGTGGTACTCCTACCTCTGTCAATTGGTCGGTATAATTCCTGTATAATCCGACCATTCCTAAAAAAACCTTTACTCCTGCGAAATCTCTAATAATTTGCAACTAACTATCATCCATTTTAACACCCTCACAAGTTAAAATTTGTCCTAGGAATGGAACCTCTTTCCTACAGAACAGGGACTTACTTAACTTCAGAATAGTACCACAACTAGAGAGGCGCTGTAATGTGCACTCTAGATGTTTTAGGTGTTATTCTAAAGTGCGCGATGTGATGAGTATGTCATCGACATACGCTCTGGCAAAACTCCTGCATGTCTCCCCTAATACTAGGTCCATACACCAGGTAAATTCTGCTACCGCATTAGCTAAACCAAAAGGTAGCACTTCAAACTGGTAATGGCGTGATTTATAGAGGGAGATGGTGTAATGATGCACTTCCGGCTTAAGTCGAAGCTGATAGTAGCCTTGCGTCAGATCCACCGATGTCATAAACTTGATATCTTGGACCTCTAACAGCATGTCTGCGATGTTCGTTGGGGACCCGTAGTCCTTCCGAATCAATGTATTCAGTCTTTGGGCGTCCAGACATAATCTGACCATCTTGTCCCGCTTGATGAAGCACATTAGAGCATTTACAAAGGGACTGGAACACCTGCTTATAATGCCAAAATTTAGCATATTCTTAATTTGCAAGTCCAATTCAGCTTCATAGGCTTTCGGCAACGGGTAGCTTACATGAAAATAACCATCCCTTTTAGTCAGTGGAATGTCTGCCTGGTGCAAATTATTAACCCCAGGTTGCTCCGAAAACACATTTTGGCAACGCCATAGTAGCCGAAATAGACTGCCTGTTCTGTTGTCCCGTACTCGGGTGGTCTAGGTCACATACTAAGCTTCTGAAATCTTCTTCTGTGTAAGGTTCAAGCTTTACCCTTCCCTCTTGACCAAGTGTGGTAAAAGGGTTCTTAATTCTGGAGGAAGGATCATACTCGTATGCCAACACCCGTACTGTCACATCATCTACGTTCATCGACCAATCACACTCTTCTAACAATAGACTTTTATTCTCTTGGTCTCGGGGCTGACTCACATACACACGCTGCTTCTCAAAGTCCATAACAAGCTTCTGCGTTGATAAATAATCGATCCCCAAGATCACTGGCTTTACCAAGTCCTTGACTACTAAACAATTCGCCTTCGTCTCCTCCCCTTGCAGCAATATAGACAAACACACTTTTCTCCTAATGGGTGGACTCCTACTTTTAGCCCCCAAGATCCTAACTAGAGGGACTGTAAATGATGGGAAACTTCTTCTCTTATCACTTAACATCACCGATTCCTCTGAAATACAACTGACGCTCGCTCCCGAATCAAGTAAGCACTTTAAACTGACCCCCTCTACCTCTAGACTCAATTCCTGGCAAAGGTGACACTCTCGCCGTACATCCTTGTCCTCCTCTTTCAAAAGATATTCCCTTAAATCCACCGAAAGGGTATGTATACACGCTCCAGAAATAGCCTCAGAGTCCCCCACCAGTAACACCTGCGCACAACTTGGGGAACCTAATGGGCAGGTTGGCCATTTCCCTCTTGGACAATGGCATTGACGTCCACGGGGTGAGGTGCCCGACCTGTCTGGTTCCCCTGACGTACTCCTTGTTGGTTCTGGACGCTCCCATCCTGTCGCATATGGGAGGCAGGGCGGGGGTAATCGACCTGACCTAATTTGGGGCTACCCACCTAGATAGTACACTTGTCCTGTTGTGTAAGGGTGGTTTCTTTCTCTGGTGTAATTATGTCGAGGGGGCCTCCAATCCCTCGCCTCTGGGATTAAGTGACCTCCTTGTTGTCGGAAGTCAAACGGTCTTTGGGGGTTGGTACCCCAATCCCTACCTCCACGGTCAACCCGGGGTCTATCCTTACGCCACTGGTCTACCTGGCGAGGACCACCTTGGTAACTGCGGTGATGCTCGTCCTGTCTACCTCCTCCCCTAAAGTTCCCAGGGGGGGGGGGTTGACCTGGCGAATACCCCTTGGTCACGCCTCCGATCCTCCTCCAGTGCGTCAAGCGCTGGAGCCCCACCCTAAACTCTTCAAGGGAGTCATAAGTTACGCTGACCAGCATCTCCCGTAACCTGTGCAGCAATTGCTGAATCACCATATGTACGATTTCCATATCCGTAATTGGTGAATAAAAACTACGGCTCTTGGCGTAGATACCCGCCAAATAGCCCTCTAAGGTTCCTCCCTGCTCGTTATACCGGGAAGCGTGCAACTTAGCCCTAAGTTGCCCTTGGTTCTCCGCAGACCAAAACATGCCGAGGAACTTAACCTTGAACTTGCTCCACCCGGTGATACTCTCCTTGCTTACTGACCACCATAGTACGGCATTGCCCACTAGGGAACTCCCTGTTAATCTCAGCATCTCTTTGTCTGAGAAGAGGTGACCCTCAAAAAGTCCTCCAGTGCGCGCAAATGTGTCACCGGATTTTGGTCGTCGCAGCGACTAAACTTAGGCAGTCTTGTCTCCATTGACCTCTCCCCCAGTAGAGTGATCAGAGGTGTCACCAGAGAATCGGGACTGGGGTAATGTCCCATCCCCAATCCCGTTGTGATCGCCTGGACCTGTCTTTTAACGTCACTAAGGACCTGGGTCGTCTCCCCCAACCTCAACTCAAGTTGAACCTGGACTTGAACCAGGTCGTCCTGTTTCCCATCCAGGTGGGAAATTGCTGAGTTCACAGCCGTAGTTGTGGCGGTCTGCGTCTGTCTCTGTGTATTAACCTCTACTTTCATGTTATTGAGTCCATCCTCCAACAGTGTAGTTTGTCGGTCCAGTCTTAATTCGATGGCCCTCTGGTTCGACTCCAGGTTTTGCCTCACTTCCTTCACAGTCCCTTCAGTATGTTGTCGAATTTCTGCCAGACTGAGAGAAACTTGTGTCCCCAAACAAAACTGTAATTCCTCTTTAGTGCGCTCCCGGCTGGCAGCCAATTGCCCTTCAAAATGACCCTGGATATCTCCTAGTCGCTTCTCTAAACTGGCTTGCAGCCCCTCCTGGCTACGGACAAACTGTGCCTTCAATTCGCTCTGACTGACCACCAGCTGGTTCAACAACTGCTGAACTCCCCCCCAACAAATCAACCAGGTCGGTAGCAACCTTCTGTGGTGGTGTCCTAAGAATGGGTGGTTGTTCAGGGTGGAAAGGTGGTAGTGAATCACAAAAGAGTGGTGAAACATTACTGGACGAAGGTGTAGAAAAATCATTCGCATTGTTTTCATCACTTCCTGGTAGGCGATGGATGGGTAATGCACCAAAACTGACCTCTTCCCTACTATCCTCAAAAATCCCAGGTGAGATCACAACCTCTTCCTCCTCTTGATAAACTTTGACCTGACCTTCCATATCCATTATCTCTGTACCTTGCTTTGTCATTTTATTTATAGGTCTAGATTTACTTCTAAGGTTGTAACTACTCTTTCTCATAATTTGTTTGAAATAAAAAAAAGAAACAATTTATATTATTTTTCTTTGTAATACTTCTCATTTCAAAGCACACCCGAAATAAACAGTCCCCTCCAGTATTAAATCTCGCCTCACGTACTGGCACCACTGTAATAATAATTCCTCCGATGGAAACAGCATGAACATTAGATTATCTGTGATTTAGGGTAACCTCAACAAAAACACACACACACATATATATAAAAGCATCGAGACTATAATAAAAAAAAATCTTCGAGGTGTCCTCTGGGGGATTTGAAATTGGCAAGGGACTATTTTCTTCAGACTGTGCTCTGAAATAATCTCCCTCCCCTCTCTACACCCACCTGCCAGGCACTGCGGATCTCCACGGCTCATCCAGGGTGCTGTCCGGAAAGGTAACCAGCATGCTCTTCGCCGACAGTACATAAACCAGGGAAAAGGGGTTTTTGCTCAATGAGTCCTACGCCGTAATAATATGTATACAAAAAAAACCATTTAATAACAAAATATTTCCGGGGAAAAAGTATTTTATAGGTTAGGACCTAGAACTTAATTATATAGAGAAAAAAATCTTGACCTGCCTACCAGACGTTATATATATATAAAGATTTTCTTAACTCGGGTAAAAAAAATTGTTATAACATGACAAAAAAACAAGAAAAAAAACACGCTTGCCTTGCAAGGTCCAGAACCTGTGATCTGTCCGATTTAAGTGTCTTCAGGGAGTGTAGATTAACTGTGAAGATCTGGAAAACTGAGTAGTCTGGTAGGAAGATAAGGAAAAAAAATGTATATAAGATTTTGACGTGTTTTAACTCTGGATCCGATGATAAAAGAAGAAAATATATAGATGGGGTAGGGTAAAAAGAAGTATGGTGGAATATCACCCTGGGTTTTGGTGTACTCCATAGATTACGGAGTAGACGTCGAGGATGGCCGTGAATTGTTCTTCTGCGAAGACTGCGGTCCCTTCTTCATCTTGAGCCACGATTTAGCGCCAGTACATGAAAACATTCCACTTAAAACTTATTTTTTACGCCCAAGCACCAATCCAACACACTATCTTCCTTAGTCACTTCTCACGCCAGTCCCCACTTATAGCGCCTTTTTTCGCCTTCCGGCATCAATTACACGGGCCTTGATAAGGCCCCTCCGGTAGCATAAGGAAAGAAAAATTTGAAAACCAGGTGAGTAAAATAATTAAAATTCTTAAGAAAGGTCAAATGAACGGGAAAAGAAAAAGGACAGAAATAAAGCTGATTTTAAGAAACTAGTAATCCAGAATGAAACATATTGTCAAAAGACAGAATTTGACGTGAAACATCCAATTTTAAGGTCGGGTGGTGGTCCATCAACCCAAACCATGTGTGCCTTACGCTCACTCCCTAGTACGAAATAATTTGGACGCTCGGGTATACAGATGGACATACGGGGTGGTAATCCACATATCGACATCGGGGTGCTGGGCATGCGTGCTAGCTTCATCTATTCTGTGTCCGCGCAAGCGCAGTGGGGACCGGCCAGGTATCGTCTAAAACTTACTGGAGCCATTATAATGTTGGCGAGGAATATAATATTGTCATAGTCTTACAGGTAAGTCTGGATTCAGGTTGAACTTTATAATATCTTTAAAAATATTTAAAATAGTGTTATGGACCGTGCAGAGCTCACAAAAAGACAGGACCCGAATTTATATTTAAGAAAAATAGAATTAAACAACGTGTTGGAAAAGAGTTAGTTCTTGTTGGTTCGCTAGGAGCGGTAAATGACATCCTTCGAACTGAAGCAATTCAGGTGTACTAACAAAATCTAATTTTACTAATACATTTTTTTATATTAAACACAAAAGTTAATTGAACTTTTTTACATTACTGATAGCTGATTATTGGAAATTTTGTTCCAAACTTTAATATGCCATGTAAAAGGGTGTGTACGGTACTATCTACACCCAGTTTACCATAAAGGATGGTTGTATTACCTCGTTGTTTTACATTTGACGTAGCTTATCAAAATTAGAGCCCGGAATTAAATATACAGTAAAACCTGCCTAAAACGGACCCTGTATATAACGGAAACCTGTGAAAACTGACAAAATAGTTGGGTCTTGTTACATTTACTATGTAAAAAACACTGTATAAAACGGAAACCTTCCCACCGTGGAAACGGGTGGCTTTTAAACGAAATTGTACGAGGGTAATGTCTACTCACTGAGAAAATAACTGTTAGAAATGCTGTGTATTGGGTTTCTCGTGCCGTAAGACAGATTCGTCCCGACACTGTTAGGAAATGCTTTGCAAAAAAGGCTTTCAAGATTTTGAGGAGGCTGACGATGATGAGGACAACCAACCCCTACAAGAGCTTGCTGCCCTGTTGAGAAGAGGACACCTGGACGTTGATGCTGATACTGTTGTTTCTTTCGACGCCGAAGAAGGGGTTGAAAGAACAGTGGATCTGGTACAAAGTGACCCAGCTGACCAAAATGATGATGTAAACATTAATTAAGAGAGTAGCACCGAACAAACTGGGGAGGACTTGAAGATCAAGACCTATTCTGAGGCTGTGTGTGCAGTGAGTGACCTTGAGGATTTTGCTGCATTTAAAAATGTCTGAAGCTAATGGAGTTGATGCAGGAAGCTACGGAGAAGATTTGGAAGGCCCTTATCCAGAAGACAACAAAAGAGCTTACTTTGATGAACATGTGACAGAACTAGACCGGAACAAAAGGACTACTGTATATAGTAGTGTAGAAATGTACTAATGACTATTGTTTATAATCCATACTGTATTTTTACTATACATACAATTAATCAAGTGTCTACCCTAGTCAATTATAATTTTATACGACCACAGCATTTTTTTAGTACACCTGTATAAAACAGAAACCTGCCGAAATGGACTTTTTTGGGGGTCCCATCGAGCTCCATTTATGACAGGTTTTACTGTAGTATTAACCTACAAAATATGTACATTAGATAGCTATGTAGCAAAATCAGTGGTTTGTTACGTAGAATTCGTGGAAAATGCACTTGGTCGACCGCTGATCTTTTCTCTCTCCACCGTTATCAGCTCTTTGAAAACAAATGAACGTCAGACTACTCCAAATTTTTAAAGTCATTTTCCTAGAATACTTTTGTTTCGATCCGAGGTTAAATGTTTCATCTTGTTATACTAGCCGATGTTAATACTACACTTTCACGTATATACATGGTTCGTCTCGTTTGATTTTCAAAATACCATTGTACGCGCCTTATTATTGGGTTCAAATTACATTTCCTTGATTGATTTTGGGTTCCGTTTTTATTATATTCTATTCCTTGTTGCTTTATATCAGGTTATTCTCCTAACCAAAGAGCAACGGGAAAATGAGATAATCAGATATAAGAATTATTGTTTCTACAATTACTCATCGACTTGTGTTTACAAACTGACACGCCAAGTGAGAGAGGTGCTACTGAGGCCACTATATGGGGACGTCGCATTCTCTTCCCCATCACAGCACAAGAAAGGTCAGACATAAAGTTACGTTACGTCAACTGTTATCCTTTCTGACGAGACAGCCTACCTGACCAGGACTTTGCTCACTGATATCCCCTTACTTGATATATTCCTTTAATAAAGTAGGAAGGTTGCCTGAAAATTAGTGACAACATTTAAATTATTTTTCCATAAGAAATAAATAAAAATAATACGATAACAAAAACCCAAAAAATAAGTAATATCTTTGAAAATATGAAGAATTTAGTAAACTATGTATTATGTCGTATTTACCCTTTTATTTTAATACTAATCGTTGTGGTGTGCTATCAAAGAGTTTTAAGTATCTTGTGTGAAATACATTATTTTATTTTACTTTTATTTACACTTATACTAGGAGGAATAGTTTTATGCTTG
This sequence comes from Timema douglasi, assembly GCA_901482245.1. NCBI lineage: Eukaryota > Metazoa > Arthropoda > Insecta > Phasmatodea > Timematidae > Timema > Timema douglasi. The sequence goes on from CABEEJ010001814.1 coordinate 7,607, forward strand.
ATATACACCCTTTTCACACAATGAATTTTGCACCTAGTGCAATTTATTATGATAATCTTAGATTTAGCTATACACACGTTGCAAACATAACTAATTTATAGTAACCAAGCTATGCTTAAATGATAAAATACAAAATATCTTCGATACTTGATTGAACTCATTATTTAATGAATTAGTATAGAAACAATAAATTTTTGGCACAGTTTAATATTAGACTTATTCCTATTTCATGTGAAACATTAATACATGGGTTATACAAAAAAAATTTATTTACATTTAATCATATCTACGGGTGCTGAAAAAAATTATCACTTCTGTGATGTTTTTTTTTTAAAATAGCTATTATTCAATTCAAATAGATTAAGATATCCAATACAAGAATAACTTAGTCTTGGCTTGATATCTAGTTTAGTTTGTTGCTCAAGTATTGTATTACTTTAGACAACAATCGTCCATCTTTGAAAGTACTGTTTTTATTCTCTGTTCTCGAACATTTGGACTATTTCAGTGTATATTTCACCGCCAATAAATACATTCACTATACTACGATGTCCTTAGTGAAACACAACACCTTTTTTGTGATAAAGCTATCTTAATTGTTACCATAGTTAAAATTTATTGAAGAGGATAAGTTACAAAAGAATCTTAAACATAAACACAAATTTATTAAACCATAAATACAGAATTAGAGCTCAACTTTATACGTGATTTACATTTTTGTTGATTAGCTTATAAAACATGTCCATAATAATCGTCATTTAACATATTTTTGAGTCTTTTCTGCAACAGTCTAATGTTTTATGAATAATATATTTTAATATATGTCGGAACCTCTAGTACCGGAAGTATAGGTTCGTCATTAAAGGAAATATACATTCCTTTTGTTGGTAGATTAATCCTTAAACCCATTCACTTAGGAGGATTTTTCTTAGTAAGCATTTAAATATGAATGAACTTACTAAAGCAGATATCTTAACACACAGCACAGTAAAATTTAATATATTTAACCAAAGTCATTACATAAAATGTTTCTTATATCCACAACTAAAGCATATACTGACAAAAAAAATAATCATTTCTTCCTATATGGCTTCTGCTTATATTAAATAGTCAAGTAGTCATGTAATATGGAAATACAATTTACAAATGTATATTGTATATTGTGTTTCCTTTAAAAATATAATATGAATATTCTTTGTAGCATTTTTAGTAAGACCTTGTTAAAAAATTACATTTTAAGACTATGAATAATTAATATTACCATAACTTTTGTTTAATTAAATCAAATGTCATGTTTTGATAGATATTAAATTAGTAAGAAACTCTGTTGTGGTGCTGAAAATGGGGAGTTCTAAGATGCAGATTTTATTTTTTAAATTTTAATGCAAGCCAAAAGTTAGTTTTAAACAAAAATAATTTAAAATAATTTATATAAAAAAGAAAATATTAAGTAAATTGATATTATATTTAGTTGTAGTGGTATTCAAATGTTTAGTATGGACACCCCCAAATATAATTTTTCTCCAACTTTGTACCCCCAAAGTTGTTGGTGCATAATGAAAGTTATACATTTTCTATAATCTAAAATAAACTACAAACAAAATAATGAGAAATATATACATGTATTTAAAAAAATGTACGTACCCCTTAAGATGTATTTGAGTACCCCCCGGGGTACTTGTACCCATGGTTGAATACCACTAGTCTATTGCATTACTATTGTATTGTTCCGCATCAGACAGTCATGGATATAATTAATACAATGCATATAATATTCCAATGGGGAATTACAAATGGTTGGCTTACAAAATACAAAGATCAAATGAAAGGTATATTAAAATAATGAGAATATATGGGCAACATGTAAATTAGTAAAATAAAATGTAGGGGAATATACTTTTAATACAGATTATATTAATAAAAAGTAAAAATATTTTTATAACAAAGTAATTATAAGTAAACCTTGAAAATTAATAGATTTAAAATTACCTATTATTATCTTAGAATAAAAGGTTAAAAATGTTCGAATGATGAAAATGACATTATAGCTCCAAATTACATTAATATTTTTAATTAAATTTGAATTTTGAACGATACATATATTAAAAATAAAAACTGTGTGAGGCTGTAAACAAGTCAAAATTGACGTAAAGTTTGGTTTAGTCAAATTTTCTTTCTTATCTGATATTTAGTTCTCTTTCCTTGTGTCTTTAGTGCTCAGAATATGAAAAATAGTGTCGGCGTGTAAACGACATTATCAGGACTTCTTTAATATTTTTCAATTATCTAAACTTCATCTAATCTTGTACTTTGTTTTTTTTCTAAATCCTTATGACAGCGTTTATACTTTATACGCTGAAACTAGTTGTAAAATCCTGAGAACTGGAGATGAACTTCTGAGACCTAACAAGAAGGGAACAAATATTAGCTATGAAAGAAAATTTTACGTCGATTTTGACTTGTTTACAACCTTACACAGTTTTTATTTTTAATATATACATCATTCAAGAATCAATTTTCTTTCAGAATATTAGTGTAATTTGAAGTTAGGTCATTTTCACTATTCTAAAATTTTTAACATTTTATTCTAAGATTTTAATCGGTAATTGTAAATCCTTAGTCATTTTCAAGGTTTAATTTATAATTAATTTGTCATAAAAAAAATTTTTTTTTCTTTTTTTTCCCCCTTGATTTACTAGTTGCCCATATATTTTCCCACTTATTTTAACTTGGTCTTCTTTCATACATAAAGTATATTTATTAGAATATACTTTTCTAACTATAATAAAATCGTTTTCAAATATTTTATTTTATTTTATCTAAAATATATAAATAAACAAGAATATACATTTTAACCAATTAATAATCAGAAGAGAACAATATTATTTTAAAATGTAAATTTAGTTTTGTCTCAATTGTTTGGACGTAAGTTTTAATGGGGCTATAAATCAAATGTATATTTGCAGCACTCATTTTTGGCAGTGTCATAAAAGAGTGATTTTATAATAATCTTAGCAATATTATAATGAAACCTTCATTTCAGTGTTACATATGTATCTTTTAATTAAAATAATACTGAAATTTGACCTTAACAACTTTCAAAATGTTATATTTATATACTTATCACAATTTTTGTTTTATTTATAGTACATTCATACTATTTTCAACAAACCACACATATAATCAAGGGAACTGAAAAATTATTATTTTGTAGTTTTTTTTACAAAAATAGGAACTCGTTAAAAATCTTCAAAACTTACACATTTAACTAATTCCATTGTATTATATTCAACGTTATATTGTCATTTCTAGCTTAATACAACATTAATGATCAGCCAATTATCTTGATTTATAGTATAAAGCATCATTTTAATAATATAAGTATATAAAAATAGATTTAAATTATAATTAAGAAAAACACACAGTAGGTTGTTCACATATTAGTGTTTATGTCTTTGGAATGTTTAGTAATAAAAGTGGGTGTTTTTTTCACCGCATCTGGATCATAAAACTCTCGAATGGTCACTCTTGCTGATCCTGGTGAAGTCGGTGACTTTGCAACCACATCAGATTCATCTTTCAATGTCGGATGAGCACGTGTTTCTAGGGAGATTTTTGTTGCTAATTCAGGAACATTGCTACCATGTACATCTACAATTGCATCATTATTTTTAATAAAATCACCATTCGCAATGGGTATATTTTCCTCTAGAAGTGGAGCGGTTTCATGTAAGGTGTTAGGCGTCTTGTCACTTTTGTTTTCTGTCAAAATATAACTTTTGTTCTTATTTATATTCTTATCATACCCATTATCATGAATTTCTTTGGGTTGGGTTGTATTTTCGTTTCCGATTTTGGTTGGATTTTGATCTGTGTGATTAGTTGGTTCACGTTGTTCTATCAGTCCAGTCCATTCTGTCATTTCTTTACCAGAATACATACCATCATTTTTTATTTTTGGTGCTCTGTTTCTTTTCTCCTTATTCTTTCTACTTTTAACTACAGCATATCCAATAACACCAAATATGCACGCCATAATGACGCCGAGTACAATGTAAGAACCATATGCGCTTTGTGTTTTATCACTTGAAGCTGTACCATTGCGCGATTCATTTACTAAGCTGCTTTCAACTTTCCTAGACGTACCAAGTTCATTCACACTTTTACCGTCTGACGAGTCAATATTTTCTACTCCGCTGTTACCATCTAGATCAGTGCCAGGTCTATTGGGTTGCTCAAATATGGTTCTCTGTATACTAATGTTCACAGGGGGGGACATTTCTTGAGATGGTTTAGAATCGGTTGAACTATCTAACAAAGAGATTTGTGTTGATATTTCAGTAACAATAGATTTGGACGTTGGTATTGGTAGTGTGTGTTCTTCCTTGAAAATGCCTTGTTCTGTTGGTGGTGACGTAGAAGAAGGATTATTGAAAATAGCGGAATTTGGAATCAAGATATTGTCATGTGCCTGTAGATTAATTGGTGTTGTAATTTCTGCAATAGTTACTGAAGGGGCAAAACTCATATTTTCTTCGGAAACAGATTTCTTATCTTCTAATTCCAATATATTTATATTTGGCTCTATTGTATGAATGTCTTGAATTGAACTATGTTTGTCATCTACGGGTGCTTCTGTAGTTTTAATTAAACCTTCATTACCTTTTCTATCATTTTCCAATTGATTTTGATTCAAACTACTTGTTACGTTATCTTTGAAGTTTGTATTTTCTTGAAATGTATCGATGTGAGATTCAACATAAAATAATCTTGTTTCATTAATTTCTCCCGAGCCTTCCATCACATCTAGATTTAGGGTTTTCGACCCATCAACCACACTATCTAAAGCGTCACCTTCAGCATATTTAGAACCATTTATTTGTTCATCCTCAAAATTAATTATTGGCACGTGTAAATCTAACCCTGACAACCTATTTGTGCTATCATTATCTGTCTCATTTCCTTGTAAAATGTCCTCTAACTCTCCAGAGCCTTCATTATTTTCTTCTGGATTGTATGAATAGCTATGAGCATTTGATAGCGATATGTGATCACTTAAATTGTTCGGACTTTCCATAGAACTAGAATCCAACGTTAACCCATGCTGTGGGACGTCTGAAGAGACTGGTTCATTAATAATATTTTCATCCCTAACCAATTCTTTATTATCAATCTCATTAGATGTACTGTTATTAATATCTTTCATAAGTTCTCCTTCTCCTGAAGAATCGGTTTCAAAATCAAAATATTCCTCCAAGTCACCTCCTCGGCTGTCATAATCGATAACTTTAGTATTGGTATCAATGTTTGTTTCTTCTATTGGACTCTCAGTACGATAATATAAAGAAATATTTTCAAAGTTATTTCCGTATTTATTTGTATCCTTTTTATCAATGGATACAGGTAAAAATATATCTTTATCTAATTGCTCACTTTCAATTTCGTCTTCAGACTTGTTATGTTCATGTTCATCATTATTGTCATATTTACTGTCAAAGCTATCACTCTTAACTAAATCATCATCATAATCATCATCATCATCATCATCATAATCATCATCGTCGTCATCGTCATCATTATGCACCTCTCCATAATTTACTGTCACATGATCAATATGGTCTTTATTTCCAAAATCAATACTGTGTGTGTCTTCCGTTATCAACTTTTCTTGGTTTATTGAATTTGAGACGTTTATTACTAAAGGGTCAGCTACATTCCCCTTTTCTGTACTTTCATCCACAAGGTCCAAGTTTATGCTAATATTACTATTTGCAAAGTTTTTTTCGGTGTTTAGTGTATAGTTTGCTTCAAAATCATGTCCAAATTTGTTCAGATTTTCAATGGTACCAGGTTCGTCTATGTGTGGTGGAGTTGTGTATGAACGTTCTGTCTCTTTGATCAGATCATTCTGTTCAGTCGTATTTTTCTGAGTTATGGAGTAAATATTTTCATAGTGATTTTCAAAAGCATTCGCTACAAAATGTTCAGTAGTCACACCTTTTGGCTCTTTACTCTCATAGCTTTGAGATATTTCTCCGTCACTTACAAGAGGAGAGCTATGAGGGGTTTCCTCGTATGGGTTGTTACTCCCAGGCGTATACAACCTATTTTCTGGCTCTACGAATACTTGTTCTGATAATTCTGGTTTATTTTCAATGGTATCAAGTATTTGTTCTTCTAGTTCATCTTGTGGTTCATTTTCATTATTACTTTCCATTTGATCTTCTAGGTTATCTTGTAGGCTTTCATGGTTATCATGCGTTTCCTCTTCTAGGTTATCTTGTGGGTCTTCATTGTGGTCATGTGTTTCCTCTTCTAGGTTATCTTGTGGGTCTTCATTGTTATCATGTGTTTCCTCTTCTAGGTTATCTTGTGGGTTTTCATTGTTATCATGTGTTTCCTCTTCTAGGTTATCTTGTGGGGTTTCATTGTTATCATGTGTTTCCTCTTCTAGGTTCTCTTGTGGGTTTTCATTGTTATCATGTGTTTCCTCTTCTAGGTTATCTTGTAGGCTTTCATGGTTATCATGCGTTTCCTCTTCTAGTTTATCTTGTGGGTCTTCATTGTTATCATGTGTTTCCTCCTCTAGGTTATCCTGTAGGCTTTCATGACTATCATGCGTTTCCTCTTCTAGGTTATCTTGTGGGTCTTCATTTTTATCATGTGTTTCCTCTTCTAGGTTATCTTGTGGGTTTTCATTGTTGTCATGTGTTTCTTCTTCTAGATTATCTTGTGGGTTTTCATGGTTATCATGCGTTTCCTCTTCTAGGTTATCTTGTGGGTTTTCATGATTATCATGTGTTTCCTCTTCTAGGTTATATTGTGGGTTTTCATTGTTGTAGTGTGTTTCTTCTTCTAGGTTATCTTGTAAGTTTTCATTGTTGTCATGTGTTTCTTCTTCTAGGTTATCTTGTAAGTTTTCATTGTGGTCATGTGTTTCTTCTTCTAGGTTGTCTTGTAAGTTTTCATTGTGGTCATGTGTTTCTTCTTCTAGGTTGTCTTGTAAGTTTTCATTGTTATCGTGTGTTTCCTCTTCTAGGTTATCTTGTGGGTTTTCATTGTTGTCATGTGTTTCCTCTTCTAGGTTATCTTCTGTTTCCTCTTCTAGGTTATCTTGTGGGTTTTCATAGTCATCCGGACTATCGTCGTTATCTTCTTCAAGCTTGTAATCGTAATCATAATTATAGTCCTCGTAATCATCAAGCTCCTCTGAAGGTGAGTCATCTGATTCCTGATAAGTTAAAGGCATCGACTTATCCAATATGCCACTAGTTTTAGATATAATTTCGGTATCATCAGTATTGTCAGCGGACCGTTTGATTTTATTGTGGTTACCAAAGTCTGTTGAGGAATATGGGTTTTTAGACCGTGTTTTTCCATTTAATTTATCGGACACACAAATGTCTGATGCATGTATATGATTCCAAACTTTTCCTTTCACTTGAACTGGATTATTACAAACTACAGCGTTGATAAATTTCACTTTTTTACTAACAAACCATTTTCTTACTTTAAAAGAGGCGCAAGTACAGTTGATTGGGTTGTTACTTAAATTAATTGTTTTTAGCCTTTTAGTGCTGTCAAATATTTCAATAAAATTATCGATGTCAGAAATAAAGTTGTTAGAAAGATCAATATGAGTTAAGCTACAAAGACCTTTGAAGGAATGTTTTTCAATGCTAGAAACTCCCAGATTATTCAAATATAGACTTTTAAGTTTATGTAAATGTTTGAATGAGTTGTTATGTAGTTTGCGATCATGTTGGTCTTTGACTTTTAATTTAGTTAGAACAAGTGAAAGTATTTCAACGTCACTTGGTAAATGTTGTATTGAATTGAGGCTCGTACAATTTGCTGACGAAAGGTTTTCATCTGTTTTGAAGCAGTCGCAGCCCTTAGGGCAAATAGATTCAGCTGAGGTTGCTCGGGACGATACTTGCAAATTAAGGAAGATTTGAACAATCAGCCAGAACAGTACCAACCGTTTAGTGATAACCACTGTTGCCATTGTACGAAGGGATTCTGAAACATGAAAAAACATATTTATTAGAAACCTTAAATACACACAGATAGAGGGGGGGGGGGGGAAGAAAAAATATTGTATAAAACAAAGTTTGAAAAGTAATATATTATTACAGCTCTCTTCTAACTTGTAGGAAGCAAGCATGCCTTGGAATATTCCTCTATGGTAGTGTTTATAAGTAGGGACCTGATTTTGACTATTTGCCTTTTCCTTGATCGTAAAACAAAGGCAGCTTAGATAAATATCCATTTCATTTTATTACAAGTACAATATGTTAAATTTATAGTTCCTATAATACACTATAATGATGGTTTTTGCCTATTTTATGAATAAGTGCTTTAACGCTCCTATTTTGGTTTGGCCTCTTTCTTTTTCACAAAGTATGGATTTCCTGCTGAATTTGTAGCATATTTGTTTGAAGAAGGTTTGAAAATAGAAACTTTTAAATAGCTTTCAATGGGCGTAAATTGGGTGGAGGATAGTGGGAGCAGTGGCAGACATTTTGGGAGGAAACTGTATGCCATTGCATGAGAAAAGTTCAACTTCTTCAGAAACGGCAAATTTGAAATTTGGTCCCTTGACATCGTGTGAAGTAGAACTCGGCTTCTCAAATTATGTATTTTTTTTTTATCTGAAACTATGTCATTTAACTACCTATTGAAAATATAGAAAAATATCTATTGATTAACAGTATGTGACTCACTTTGGGGATCGAATGGGCTAAGGGGACGGCCAGACTGAGCGAGCGACTAAAATATAAGATAGAACACATTGGTTGTAATGAGAGGTGGCCGGAATGGAGCGAGCGAGCTTGAAAGTTAAAACCGGTTCTATTTTTCAAGCGCGCGCGCTCGAGCCGGAACAGTCTAGCTTACAGGCGCTAGGCAATATTATTGTATGTTGGTTCATTGAGTGCTGGAAAACTTCTCATTTTTACATTTTTATTAATATCGATAGGTTTAGCACACTTGCTACTAACGGCCTAACTTCATTGGTAAGATCATACATAAACCATACCTATAATATGTAAAACTTATATGATAAAATACTTCAATATTATAATCAAAGTAGGCCTTTACAAATAATAATCACCATTAGCGTGGAGAGAGGATGAAAAACCACAACAATAAATCACTTGTCAAAAAGCACTCTCAGTTCACTGAGCCAAGATTTGAACCTTTGCCTCCTTGTCAACAACTATCGAGATATATTTGCCAGTCACGTGCTCACTCGCACGCTTGTAAATCTGGCCGAACCCTAAGGCGTCACTCACACAGTAAACTGGACTGTATATGAAGGGGAAATTGAGATTTTAATCTCTCCGATGTACTTAAGATTTTTTTGCTATTTTTTTTTACTCTCCCTCCACGCAAGTGTAGATACACTTCCTCTAAACGCCACCCTCCTAACCTCTAACATAATAGCGTAATTAGTACAACATATGCTTACAATCCGAACGAGTAGAAAGACGTGGTGCTAAAATAAATGCATGCATATACATCCATATTTTTTAGCACAACGTTTTAATGCTTGTTCCTTTTCATATTATACGTATATTATGTACTAACTACGCTAGTGAGTTAGGGATAAAGAAGGTTGAATCCAGACAAAGTGTACACGCATTTTTGTATAGGGAACGTGGAAAATCCTTTAGGAAAAACCCCGTCCGTTTGGGATTCAAACCCTAACCTTACTGTCATAAAAATAAATATAGTTCAACGGACACTTAATAAACAAGTGGTGATACTAGCTTTTGGATCCACAATATTATATATATATATATATATATTAATAATTATTAGTATATATATATATATATATATATATATATATATATTAATAATTATTAGTCCATTATTTTGTTGTTTTGTGGCAGATCCCCAGGCTATTAATTTTAATAAATATCCCAATATTGGATTGTAAAAGTTCTAAAATTTTAACAACAGTATTATCCATATCGTAGAGTTGGCTAGGCGGGTCTGGCTACTCTTTAGTTCCAGTGATCAGACATTAAAACCAAAAAGGGCTAGTATCTTAGCAATTTAGCATCCGTGTAATTCAAATATTGTGGAGAAGTTTGAACCACCAAACTTTAATTTTTTATCTTATTTAATATGGGGCTTATAGAAGATAATTAATAACTTAAAAATAACCTCGTTATTAAAAAAACACAAACTACAATATTTGTTTGCTAATAGTTGTAAAAACATTTGAAGTTACTTGTCAATCCTAAATATATATTATCTTTAAATAAAATAGTTTTGTACACCGGGGTAAGAGGGGAGGCGACTTTATATTCATTGTATTATATTTAAATATTAAAAATATTAATATAAATAAAATATATTGGAGCAGTTGTTTCCAAACTTTCTCACGGTCTGATCTCAATTCTCGTCCCTGGAACTTACACATAATCTTTATCGCCCACAAGCATTCAAATCATAGTTTATATATTTTATTTTTTTCACTGACCCCACGGCTATTAATTAAAGTTGTTGGGTTGGTATAATTTAGAGGAAATGTACCCTTATTTACTCAGGAGGGAGAAGTGGAAACTATTAAGGGAAAGTAACCGCTAGTACACTTAGCCATGATTTGAATCCCGACCTCCCCGTCACCGACACGGCCCCCGTGCTCACCGATTCTTTTTTTAGTTACTATACATTTTTTTATGGATGTGACTAAGATGTCACTGAAGAGAATTATCCAACCCAATAGGTATTTTGGATAGTATGGTATCAGCCAGAGTCGTAGCCAGAAGGGGGGATATCGGGATATATCCCCCCCCCCCAAATTCCGCCTTCAATAACCATTTAGAGGGAAAAAAAGTAAAAATGTATAAATGTAAAAATATGTTTAAAACTGCCACAGGAGATAAAACATAGTATTTTAAATTTATTTATTATGTAAAATCAAAATTTAAGGGTTTATATCTAATTAGCGAAATTTTATTTCATACACCCCCTTTTCCCCCACGAAAAAAAAAATTACTGGCTACGCCCCTGGTATCAGTGCCACTGGACCAAATACTGGGTTGCTACAGTCAGTTAAGTCAGAGTTGTGTAACCAAAAGGAACAAGTTTTTATCCTTTTAACCTCTTACATTTCTATTAATTTTGAATTTGCACTTGCCTGTTTAGTCGCCCCATGGATTATTTGGTGCTGACAGCTCACAGCTGACTTCTGACAGTCAACATTTAGGTATATACCTAAATTTTGACCTTCAGAAGTGACAGCTGCTAAACTAGTGTTTTTTCAGATCATATGGTTTGGCGTAGGGATACATAATTTGGTCTGGTAACTTTTCAAAGCTTTTATCTGTCAGTTGTGAGCTGTAGTCAGCACAAAAGAAGCCACAGGGCTACTGTAGTCATTCTAATAAATTAACAAAGTAAATATAAAGCTATAGCCTCAACAAGCCCTGTGACCACACCCGAATCACACCATGACCCCAAATAGGGTCAAGACCCCTTGTTTGGGAATTACTTGAAATCAATTAGACACTATTCTTATCAACTAGTTTACGACATCTGGGGAATTCACGTTCGAAACATATAGGATGACATTTTGAATAATTTGTATGTATATTAAGACACGTAAACGATAGAGCAGATTTAAAAATGAAAAGGAATAAGTATTTTTTAACCAAGCATACAACTGAAAATAAATAATTTCAATATTGCCACTACAGTTCGGACAGTACGCAACACAATTATAGGAAAATGGGAGGAAAAAATTAAGTCAAATGAAATATATTTTATTAGGTAACAAGCTTAAAATTAAAAGAGAATCGTAAGAAACAATATTATTTGAAAATAAACGTTTAATATTTAAATGTTGTAGTAAGCATAATGTATTTTCCTTTAACTAAAACATATTATATGTTATACAACAGTTAAATAAATGAAAATCTGCTATCTCTATTATCCCGCTTAATCCGAATTTTCACTAATCCGAACAAGCTTTGGTCCCAATTTGTTCGGCTTAACAAGGTTATAGTGTATTGAGTAAACTCTATACCCCAAATCCATTAGGCCTATACCCCAGTATAAAACCTGTTATTTTAAATCAAATTCACATTTGTATTATTTATTTCAATGATTAATTACAGATAGTTCTAGACTTTAAATAAAAAGGATGTAAAATTTATCTACCCATGCTAAGCTAGTACTAGATACCCCTCACGTAGCTGAGATAAATAAATTGTATATAATAGTTTTCATTTAAAATCTAGTTAAAAATATATGTGTGTAATCATTGAAATAAATTACGTATGTAACATAAGTGTGAACTTGATATAAAAATCTGTTTGTGTTTGAATTGAGCGTTGCTTTTACATTGATTAAAGACATGATTGAGTTTGAAGGGTTTGTTAAATCATTTAGCTGATGTAATAATAGTGCTAAATTTTATAAAATAAAATTTCAATTGTTGACCTAGCTAAAAATACTTTTTCTACTTCACTTTTAAATGTCATATCTTTGACTGGTCTTAATATTCAGAAAAATCGTTATAAATATTATCTAATATGATTACAACCAGAATTTCTTAAAGTAGAGTCTCAAAGTGGAGTCCGTGGACCCCAGGGGCCCCAAGACTCGTACAAGGTGTCCGCGAGATCGTCCAGGGAATCTGTTAGATACTTTAATACATTTCTTAGTTCTTATGAAATTATATAAAAGAGTAAATCATTTATGTATCCTAAACACTTTGGAGATGTCTTCCCATATTACAGCTCAGCGAGAAAGTGAGGTTGGAAAGTGGGGGTCTGGCCATGCCCATTGTGCCCAAATCTTTTGAGAAAAGCGTTTGGGCATTCACTTTTATATTGGTTTTATCATCAGCCAGTATAAAGAACTTTCAGAAAAAAAGCACAAAACATTTGGTGCCCTTTCCAACAACTTATTTGTGTGAGCAAGGCTTTTTTTTTTTTTGCTCTTAGTGGTTCAAAAATGTGAAATGAAATCGTCTGAGTGTGGAATGTGACTTAAAGAGATGGTCACTAAAATTTCTACAAATTGCAATGATATTTTAAAGTCACACAAGCATTTCAATCTCTCACATACATTATTAGGGATTACAAATGTACAAATATAATACCTAAATTTATTTTATTTTAATTTAATTTATAATGTAATTACAATATAACTAATCTATCCTGTAAATATTCTATACATTTATTATCATTTATCTTACATCAAGTGGTACGTGAATTAGCTGTTCCATGGTTAGAAGGTTCACGTGACTAAGAAGTTCAAGAATCACTGCCCTAAGGTGTCGTAAATTGTCTGCTAAGATTGTTGCCTAAGGCTCTCAACATTTAATATTTAAGAAATTTAAATACTACACCATTTGTATAAACCCACAAACCCACCTCCCCTCTTATCCCCCCCTCTGGCCCCCCCACACACACACAATGTACTGAGCTACATTTGATTAAAAGTTATATTTATTGCATAACCAAGAATATTTAAATACTTTAAAAATCATGAGCATTCAATTAATTTAGTTAATATGTATTTTACCGATAAGTTTATTTCATTGGTCATCTTAATTATTTTCTATATCTACCATATTACCTAAAACCACAGAATGAAATCGAACATCTCTACAATATTTGAATTGCGCGCGTGTTTATATGTTAAGATACTAGCGCTTTTTAGCTTCAATGTCTGATCACTGAAACTAGAACGTTAACAAGCTGAGAGGGAGGAGTGTAATTGGTCGAGGTAGAACTGTTACCAAGCGTATAACCCGAACGGTTAGTAAGACATGGTGCTAAAAAAAATATTCTCTTGTTTTGCGTTTTCTGTATTCTACTTTTAAAATAATCAATAAATTGAGACCAGAGAAACCATTTATAAAAATTAAAAAATAGTAATTCTAAAAATTAAAATCTTCTTAACCTATCCCAATTTCGCAGTTGTCAAGTAAATAATTAATAAATTGGTACTTGTGTCCGGTCCAAACGTAGTATTGAATCTAATTTCACGGGTAATCGGCTGTAAGATGGGTATTCGATTTTTATTTCTGTCAAATAGAATATTTTACATAACATCTCGCCCAATAATTATTCTTAAAGGGGCTGGCTAATTAGATTAAATAGTGCCAATCAGATTTTGCGCTTATATTAAATTAATATTGATGAAACTTTTAATAGCAAGCGAGTTTGGTGATTACTAGAATGAACACAAAATTACGCTTTATACACATAGACTTGTATGTTATGTAATGTTATGTAATGTTATATATATGTATATATATAGTTTAAAATTTGAAATTTTTCACTCTGATAGGTCCAGGCAAATCACATTTCTGTTGATCATTAAGAGCTAAATGCCCGGGAAATGAAGGGTAACTGTTATAGGAGCGTAATATTGTATTGTCATTTTAATGTTACTCCTCCCCTGTTTGTTCTCCCACTGCTGGAAAGCTACACCAGCTACGTACTGAAAGCACACAGGCCGAATTTGAGTAACTGCTTTGCACACCCAATATCATTATTGAGGGAACTGCAGGTCTTATGAATAAAAGCTTTATTTTCGCCCTTTCTCACTTAACTGTTGCCAAATCTCCTCACTCTCCGTTATGTCTGAAGGTAGTGAACTGGGGTAAGAAGGAGCTACTGGCAACATCAACTAACCAGCGTTGCTAAACTTTTCTTATATTTTAGGGGAGTTTGACCACACAAAAACGAGAGAGTGACAACGCTGTTTCCTATTGGAATCCAAACAGTTACCTCAGAGATGATATCCAGTGTAATATCATAATCGCACAAGGTAGGTTAATCAAAAGTGCACCACTACTTGTAGTATTGGAGTCTCATATGGCAACACCGATTGTTGATTCGTTCACGAACGATTCATCTCTATTTCAATTCGAGTTGTATTTTGTTCGCATTCCTAGCCTAACCCTGTTTTTTTTTTATCATTTAATTAAAATTATTGTGAAATCGGGTGACCTGGCGGTCTAGGGGTAAGGTGTCAGACTTCTGTGCTGGAGGTCCGGGGTTCAATCCTCGGTCAGATTTATCTGATTACCAAACCCTTCCTTCACCTCTGACAATACATCTTGTGAATGTGGGGAATGCCAGGCCTCCACCGTGGTTAAAACTGTAGGTCCTCCATTTCATCTCACAATCACCCTACCATTACACATTAGCGTAAGTGCGTACGACCCGAACGGGTAGTAAGACACGGTGCTAATAATAATAATAATATTGTAAAGAGTAAGCGAGCTGTTTACAGTACATGTTGCCACGATATGCAGTTGTTTTTCCTTGTGTGCTTTTGTTACAGGGTCTGTTTGTTGTGTTTTTGAACCATATCTTCTTGTGCTTTAGATTTGCGATTTCTTCCTTTTGTGTACTTTTGGTGCTCTAAAATCGCCCAATAACGTTATATACTACTTTGTTACTGGCGTTTAGGAATTTATGATAGACTATTTTAGTGCCTTGACGCATTGCCGTTATATAGGGCCTATATATAAATATATATTTTAAAAATCTGAGTTTAGCTATCATATTAATGAGCCACACCTAAACCATCGAATATATCTTGTTCTATAATGTTATCAATAACTGGCGTCATCTCTAATCTAATACTATCAGACACCTGACATTGTATGACAGTGATGTATGTACTTGATTACATAATATGGCGTGGAGTACCCTTAATTTACCCTGAAAGGTCGTAATATTACCTTTCTTGTTTCCACTATGGCGTGGCGTGGTTCAAATAATGTTCCGTCCAAATTCCGTTAAAAATCGGTCTACCCATTTGGTAGTTATCACGTAGCTAAAATCCGGACAGACGAAATGTCGAATGTTCTAAGTTAAAACAAGACCTCATCACGCTCGGTCAATAATCATTTTTCACTGTTTTTTTTTGTCCCTGACGTAGGTCACATATTCTAAAGTACCCCCTGTAACCTATATATCTCGGACAGGTAGTAAGACCGTTTTTATTGAAGTGACCTTGTGAGTTGGTGTCACCAGGTATCCATGATCCTTCCTTGCCTTCAGTCATATCACTACATATACTGTGTGTGTATTGAAGATAGGACACATCACAGAGGATAAGAGTTGAACAAACGGCGCCCTGTTTCAGTCGCTCTGCCACCGACACTAGCGCCAATGATAGGGCGGCCGCCTAGGCCAGCGAGAAAGTATCAATCTCTGTCAGGCCACACGGTTTAAAATACACTGATCTGTGTCGTTTTATGGAACTACTTCTCTATTATGTCTAAGGCTATACTCCCTTTCGCTCTTGAACTACAACCACCCTTTGTCATGTCAATAAGAAAGATGGGGGGTAGGGGGGGAGGACTACGATATTTTTTTTGCACCTCGTCTTACTACCCGTTCGGATAGTACGCTTATGGACTAATTACACTAATGGTTAAGGGACAAGAAAGGTTTAATTGAGATGAAGTGCACCCGCATTTTCGTGTCGGGAGAATGGAAAACCATTTAGGTAGAAAAAACTCAGTATACCCGACCGGAATTGGACCCCAATCTCCCCGTCTTCGGCAGTCCAGTCCATTGCGAGAGTAGCGCGTTATACCATGCGGCCACTAAAGTGGGTAATACGAAACTTCTTATCTCAAGGTAAAGAGGAAAGCTCGCTGGTAGTTCTCAAATATCTTGAGATGTTCTGCTATGAGTCCATCAAATGACTGCATTTGTTAAAGGAAGGCTTAATCAATCTATAGGCCTTTCTCCATCAAAGTTAGTCTCATAGCTCCGCTTATATGATTAAAAAGTCGTTATATATATTTATAAAACTCAAAGTCGTTGTTAATGAAAAAAGAACCCTGTTGGAATATTTAGACCTTATTTTGACGTGAACCATATTTTGAAATAACTCAACGTAGATTTAAATATTACGTTAAAGCTGAACGTCTGCGTGACCATTTCTCGTTTACCGACGCGACCCCGTTTAGGGGCGAGTGATGAAAGGGAATTTAAAGGGTTTGAAGGGAAACTTGGGTTAAGGTCCGTATTATTGCAGTTTTTATGACATAAAACCTTTATTGGACAAAAAAAATAATCAAACATTGCTTCAGTAGGTAAGTCAAATTTTCAACAAAATAATTTCCAAAATTTCTTGAATTTTCTCTCGTGGCCGCGTATTGGGATTCGAAAATAAAAAAGTCTTGGTCAAATTTCTCAATGCCCATGAAAGATAATCCAGGTTTGTTGAGATAACCATGTGAAGAAAATTAAACTTTTTTTCTAATAAAGTGATATTTTATTTATTTCAGGCCAAAATTGGTTTTGCTACACACACTCTAAATATACTGATCTTAACTCTACTAGCATACACATGGAAATATTGAAAATATTCCTAAATAGAGCGTAGCACTTTATGCATGTGAAACATTGACAATTGGTTCAACTGAAAGTAAAAGAATAGAAGCATTTGAAATTTGGTACTTGAGAAGAATTTTGAAAATATCATGGATGGAGATGATATCAAATACAGATGATGTAAGAGAATCAAATGAAGAAAGGAAATTTTGGAAAGATGTACAGAAAATATGAACTAGGATATGGTAGTTTGACGAAGATTCACTATAGAAGTAGAATAAGGAAGAAATTCAAGAGGGAGACCAAGACTGAAGTAGCCTACATGAATCATAAAGTGGACGGTGTTGGCAGAAGAAGGTACAAATATGTAGAATATTTGGTCCAGGAGAGGCAAAAGTGAAGAACTGCAGCGAACCAATCGCAAGATTGATGACTAAATTATGAACCCGCATTCTCTTCTATACCACTTTAACAACGTTGCCTACTTTGAGATTTCGAAGCTATTTTGAGAAGCGGGTTGCATCTTAACTTGACACACCTAAGCAGTCTAAGCAGTATCACACTTAGACACCAATGTACGATATAGAAAGAGAGGGAAGAAAATTAGCAGTTTATCCTTAAATAGTAAATTATAGGCGATGTCGTTAAGACGAGGCTTGCTATGTAATAAAAAGAAGTTGGGGTCTCTAAAACAAGGTTTTGATTTGTATATTTGCACAAAAGTCAACAAAAAAAATCTGTAAAATTACATTGTGATTTACTACAAACCACATGATTTTGGACAAGCAGCAAAGTTGACTTAAGGCTGTTACTTGGGAAGGGTGTTTTATGCGTTTGGAAATCCCGAGTTTTTGTAGAAGTGGTTTTAAATTTTTAAATATGATTTTCACCAAAATGTAGTTGAAAGCTATCAACAAGTTCCTATCTAGCTATGAAGTTTAAATTTCAAGTTTATTTTTTTTTAAGAAAGTTCAACTGCGCTTTACGCCAATATTTGTACTTCTAAGAATAAAGTAAAATGATAGAGACCTATAACTTACCTTCCTCTATCAAATAAAGTAATGTTTTGATAGTGTCACAAAAGAACAATTTGAAGCAAATGCGGGATTGTTTTTTTAAGGTTTTATATAAACTACCATACTTTTTTTAAAAAAACTTTAAACTTTTTAACTGGTCAAAACTTAAGCCTAAATTTTGTTGAAAACTATTTTAAGAAATATCAATCCACTTCGTAAATCTACACTAATATTATAAAGAGGGAAGATTTTTTTTAATGGATAAACTCAAAAACTACTGGACCGATTTTAAAAATTCTTTCACCAATATAAAGCAACATTATCAGCGGGTAACATAGGATGTATTTTATTTTGAAAATTTAATTTATTCTTCATAAAAATGTCGATAGTCACTCATATTTTATGGTAGAGTCTATGATGTTTCTTCAATATGTGTTGAAAATAATGGGGGGTGGGGGGGGAAGGGTCTAGTAATCCATAATTTTGAAACAGCTGCAACGCTTTCAGTGCTCCCCCATGTAACACCTTTAAGATGATTTTTAATCTGCGTACGACTCATACCGTGGGATGACGTGTTGTCCGAACTTTCTGGGCAGTCTTTAGCTAACAACGCACTCTGGCTAACAGTCGATACCAATTTAACCACAACGATATAAACTAGGAGATAGATTTACATTTGGTTGGGAATACATTGCGGTTGACACTATTCTTGAATTACGTCATTTCTCAAGGTAACTAGCCAAACATGTCAAGTGAATGCGTGGTCGCTAAAGAGCGAATACATTTGGATGGTGAACTTTTATCGGCGTGGCAAAGTGAGTAAATAGAACACCTGGGCCTGACTTGAAAGTATGAGGTTCGATCCCAATCTGTAGAACTGATTATAGAACTAAGTAATTAAAAATATTATACTACACAAAACAATTAAAGTCAACCTCGGTGGTCTTGGGGTAAAATGTTCGCTTCAGGACACGATACTCGTGGGTTCAAGCCCAGACGGGGTCCGTGAATTTTTCTTGATTGATAAAAATCCTTAGTACAACTTCCTTCGCAGGAGAATTAAAGCCACCAGTCCCATATTTATTGTGGCGTGTAAGATAACCTTGGAATGCTTTTCCCGACAAAGTTAGTAGGCCCTTTCGCGCTCGCTAATATAAATTTTGTGAAAAGAAATGGGGAACCACCAAACTTTCTGAACTCCTCTAGTTCATGGGATGTGTACCAGATGGTGTGGGCAGCACAAACTATCCAAAGGACTGAGTGCATTCCCAGCTCGGGATGGATAGAAGAAATCCCATAAAACTAACCTTCAAGTTGTTCAAGAACACAAAAAAATAGTCTTATAAGGTATATTTTCCTTCTCATGCTCCATGTCTAACCATCCAGCTCAGCTATCCACATATTTATTAAGGGAAAGGGGGGGTGGGGTGGTCTGGTAGAAAATTGTATAATACCTTTAGCCAATAAAAGTTGTATACGTGTGTGATATATATATATACCCTTAGCGATAGGTTCACACCCCTAACCCCCTCTATCTAGGCCCTTGAAGAAAGAGATAACAATTTTGTTTTTTAATGTAGTTATTTGCGTGGAAACCGTTTAGGAAAAAATACCTCGGTACACCTGAGAGGAATTCGAACCCTATCCTTTCCGTCACGGCCAAACATGTATGAGACTGATGCCTTTGTCCACGTTCCCACTAGTGTAGGTCTGAAGCTCATAAAAATAAAAATATTTCATCTAACCACAGTGTCGAGATGTGCTAGTATCAAGTGTTACCACTGGTAACAGTTTAAAAAGAAAAAAAGCAATTTTTTTTTTCTAATGTGAGAGGTGATCAATTTAATTCAATGGAAATGTAGTCTGGACTAGGCGTGAGTAAACTTGCGTTCTTTCCCGCGAGAAAGAAATGATACGTTGGAACAGCACGAATAGCTTGCGTGAAAGAACGGCGCTTGGGAAAAAATCTTCCTTGCCCACACACAAGAAGTTGCCACGAGTAATCGCGCGTGATTGAACGTAACGCTGTTTTTTGTTTTAGGGGGAGGAGGGGGAAGGAAGACTGAGTATGGACAAAAACTGTCATTTATCGTGTCATCTGGAATGGCGTGGTGTCATGTATTGGTTTACAACATGACTGTTATCCTGTGACGTTTCTAGTGGTTTGTGCAAGATAAGATGCAGTGACAAGGATAGTGGGTGACAGAAATGAAAAATATGTATTGTTGCATGTACTGTTTTTGTAAAGTCTGCCGTTAACAGTAACAGTACAATTCAATGTTTCTGGGAAAAAATGTGGTAAGCAAAAGGAAAAAGCGTTGCGAAATGTTCAAGTTCTTTTTAGAAAGAGTCCTTCATCGACTGTATTTTTTAATTATTTTTTTTCTTCAACAAAACCTTGCTCGGCTTTTGGGTCCACTTTGTGGGAAAATTCTGTCATAGCATCACATTAGGCATTTTTAAAATTTCTATTAATATACTCTTCACTTTCCATAATGCTGGGTATACCTTATAAATTCTGTTAAAAATTATATGCTAACATGACGAGTGTGTCATGTTTCATACAACAAATACATTTCTAGATAAAGTATACACTTAAACACTCACAGAGTAGACACAGTTCAGGTAAAAGCATGTGTCATGGCAAGGATTAAATTGAAACTTCTACAGGAAAGTGTGTCATAAATCTTCCCGCGCTCAGTCGTGGCGTGTGACAACGCCCACTAAGACC
This sequence comes from Timema douglasi, assembly GCA_901482245.1. Taxonomy (NCBI): domain Eukaryota; kingdom Metazoa; phylum Arthropoda; class Insecta; order Phasmatodea; family Timematidae; genus Timema; species Timema douglasi. Next base: position 28,687 of record CABEEJ010001814.1, read on the forward strand.
GATTATACACTAGCGGTTAAAACGCGGCGGTTTTGTCGCTAGCCTACGCTCCAAAATCTTGAATCTACACCTGACTGTCAAAACGCAACAGTTAAACAGCTACCATAATGCTACTGATTCTACACTAGAGGTTTAAATTCCGCGGTTGTTGCTTACACTTGTGCAGAATGGTTTAAAAGTAGGCATTGTACAGGCCGGCTGTATTGCGGAACTTATTTTATCGGAGGAAACTCGCAAAAATAAAACCTCACCAAAAGAGACGTTGGTGGACTCTCCCCACATTATCTAACCGTCTCAACAGGACAGTTTCATATTATGTTTGTGAATCACAGAATGTACCCAGATAAGTTATTTTTGTACTATAGAATGTTTGTGGTTTCATTTGATGAACTACTTGGTTTTGAGAATGGAAATATCGCAAAACGTGTCACCATCTTGAGGAAGAGTATTTATTATTCCGGCTGAAAGACTTGTTGTGACATTGAGGTACAATTGTCTGTTAACGCCTGGTGTAGTTTGATTGGCGTTTCTACCGCTAGGCGGTTTTAACGCTTCCAGAGGTAGCGGTCAAAACGCTGGTCTAGACGAAAGCTTATTTTCTAGCTTGATAACCAGGGTTTTAACCGCTAGTGTAGAATAGGCCTTACACCCATCCTTTCCCGCGTAATTCCATATACGCCATTACATGTCTCAAATCTGTTGTTCTTTGTTTGACAAACTATTACAGCCCATTATGTTTTAGTCTAAATTAATCATTGAACCATTTTTTATTTACAAAGAAAATAATAAAATTCTAGGAAACAAGAAATTGGATTATAGTTTTAGCGACGTTGTCTATTTTGAGCTATTTTGTGAAGCGGGTTGCATATTAACTTGACGCACCTAAGCAGTCTAATTACTATCACACTTAGACCCCAATGTGCGATATAGAAAGAGAGGGAAGAAAATGAACAGTTCACTCTGTGAGGCCTCCTGCTTATCTACAGACCACACTTCCCCTCTTACTCTGACGAGTTTACATAGTTACTATACTATGTGTGCCTTGAAAACATTTACTTGCTTTTTAAAATTACCCTTTTACTTGTTTCCTATTCTAGAGAAACATAAAATACCATGGACTTTTTTATTCTAAATCCTGACAGGAAGACTCCTACAGGACATCTTCGTGACCAAATCAAATAACCTGAGTTGTAGAGGACATACAAATAAACTACTTCAAGATGAAAAATAATTATTTTGTGATATTGTAAAACAATTTTTAGAACTATTTAAGAGTTTATAGTTTATATTTTAACGTTATATATTTTAAACTTGTTGAATAAAAAGTAAGTTTATTGATATGGGAATTCCTATCTTCACCTGACGTCATAGGTAGGCAAAGTCCGTAATGTTTGTTCAGTAACTTACCAATTCCATTCGAATGCAGTTATCAAGGTTTATCTGTGAGCCTATATCTGCATTTGTTTTTCCCCACCTACAATTGGAGGTGATGACTCAGACAGGTAGGGCAGAGTAGCGCCTTCACTTGGAGTGCAACACTAACCAGAACTATCGATATCATACACTTGGCAACCCTCTTCAACGATGAGTCACTTTGTGAAGTGAAAAATTGATGTCTTGCTTGAGCTACCGAAAATATGCTATCGTGAGCCACAGGTAGCTCGTGATCGACCGTTTGGTGACCCCTGCTCTATGACCATTGGAACTAAGTGCATTGCCGCACTTACATTTGTACACCACCTATCCCTATCTTGAGCTAGTTATAGCCAGTCCACCTCATTACACCCTATCTCTATGTTGAGCTAGTTATATCCAGTCCACCTCATTACACCCTATCTCTATGTTGAGATAGCTATATCCAGTCGAACCTAATGTGTGCTCCAAGTAGGGAGGGGTTCCCCGATATTTTACCAAATATTTAAAGGTTTCCTCCAGACAATATGTCTAAGGATCACTGCTTTGGACCAATGGCATTCAACCTTCTTTGTTTGCGTACCACCAGATATTATTTTCAACATATTGCACCTAAAGTTGTTGGTTCATAATGCAAGTTGTACATATTCTATAATATACATCTAAAATAAAAATGGCGCTTTCAGATCGCATGTCCTTAAACCAGGGTCTTTTGGCTACCCCTAAATCTGGCCCTGATTATTTAGGGTTTATCATGAAATTATGTATTTATATTTATATGTATATATGTTGAATGCCATTTTCTTAGACCATTCTACCACTTATTACAACCTATAGTCATGTTTATTTTGGGCATGATCTGCTATCGAAGTCATTCCAGAGCTCGATATCGAAAGAAATTCGGACTAAACACTGTATATTCAACTACAGTAATATCACAAAGGTTAAGAAAAATATAGTAGTTAGAGTGAGGTGTTATCTGTGGGGTGAGACGGGCTCTTAAGACCTACCCAGTCTTATCATTTCTTAGACCATCATGTATTTATAATTATGAGAATATTCTCATGATCACTCTGTGACCGAGTGATTTCAGAAGGTAAAGTTTGGTCTGTTCTATCTCACTCACTACTATCTTTCAAGGTGGAACTTGAGCCAGCTTCCATAATCCAAGTTGAAGCGATTAGATAGCGGAGCACTGAAACCTTTATTGATTCGAACACTCGGTCAGCCGTGATCTTTTTAACCTTCAACGACAACCTGATAAAACATAGAAAGTCCCAAGTACGGGGGTTTTAGTTCAGAACCAAATGAGTCCTATTTGAGTATAGATCAGGGGGTCCTTAAGGTGGAGTGCTAGTGAGCGGGAGTTTAGGGCAGTATTTTTGCAGTTTTTATAGCACAAACATCTTTTGGCCAAAATAAATCAAATATTTCTTCTATAGAAACATAGAGTTTTGTTTTCTGCACATGCTAATCTCAACAGTTGTTGAATATCAGTCATGAGCATGGCGGCATTTGGTGACAAACTTTTCTCTTTATTTAAAAAGTTTGTCACCAAATGCTGCCATGCTCATGACAGATATTCAACAACTGTTGAGATTAGCATGTGCAGAAAACTAAACTCTATGATTCTATAGAAGAAATATTTGATTTATTTTGGCTTAAAAATGTTTGTGCTATAAAAACTGCAAAAATACTGCCCTAAACTCACGCTCACTAGCACTCCACCTTAACAGTGGTCCACGGGCCGAATGCAGCCAATGGAATGGGCGTATCCATTCCTCAGACGCTTTGACAAAAATAATAATAATAGCAACGAATTTAATGACGAATACCGAAATGATGATGTTCCTGTATAAAGTATACAATATAGATCCATACAGAACTTTGTATGAGGCCAAGGGTAGTATCAGAAACCGTCATACTGGGCTGTACTCTTCTTAATCACTCAATATCCACGTTTCATGACGTGTTTGTTGAGGATAGAGGTTGAGGAACTTTTCCTATTAGGAGAGGAGGGGGTAATTATGTTACGTGCATAGGCTACATCTGGTCAGGGCCGCCCAAGGGGTGAGTGAGGTGGACAACTACCCGTGGCACCGAGCTCTAGGGAAATTCATTTACCAAACCCTTCCTTCACCTCTGACAAGACGTGTATTAATCACCACTTGTGAATGTGTGGAATGCCAGGCCTCCACCATGGTTCGGATCCCACGTTAAACTGTAGGTCCTTCATTTCATCTCACAATCAACCCTCCATTACACATTAGCGTAAATGCGTACAAACCGAACAGGTAGTAAGACGCGGTGATAATAATAATAATAATAATAATAATAATAATAAATTCATACATTGCTCAGAGATATTGGATATTTTACTAAATTTCTTTACCGTATATTACGATTTGAGTCCTTGTTAGACCCAGTGTGCATGAACATAAGAAATTCATCCATCTTGAATTGAGTTCCTTTCAAGTTCTTAGGGTGTTAAAGAGAAGGGGGCGCTTAAATTAAAGTTCGCCCGGGCTCAAAATTATGCTCAAGGCGGCCCTGCTTCTGGTCATATATAATTATGGTTATAAGCCGTGTATTACGTACAGTAGGATTTGGCTAGTTCGGCTTAGGATAATTCAAACCCACCATGGTTACCTAAGAATTTACTCTTTAAATCAATGGTAAGAAATATTATTATTATTAGCACCGCATCTTACTACCCGTTCGGGTTATACGCACTTACGCTAATGTGTAATGGTAGGGTGATTATGAGATGAATTGGAGGACCTACAGTTTAACGTGGAATCCGAACCACGGTGGAGGCCTGGCATTCCTCACATTAACAAGATGTATTGTCAGAGGTGAAGGAAGGGTTTGGTAATCAGATAAATCTTTGCCGGGACCAAGGATCGAACCCCGGCCGCCAGCATAGAAGTCTGACACCTTACCCCTAGACCGCCAGGTCACCTGGTAAGAAATAATACTCAATTAGAATTTATAAGTAAATATTTGGATAGTTCGAAGCTTAGACATTGTTATTTTTTTCTATTTTGTTCTAATTTCAAATCCAACTTAACGCTCTTAAGCAAAATGAGAATGTCAAATAAAATTGGAGTTAACCTACTGTCACTCAGTAAATGTGAGAGCCGAGAATTATGCACAGGACTTGAGCGAGGATGTGGTGGCTCGGCTTTCATCAGTTCTGATGCAATTGTCTTATGATAATTTTTCCAAGCTTTTTATTATTTGTGTTTAAATTGTTCTTGTTTTTTCATCTCTCTCTCTTTCTCTCTCTCTCTCTCTCTCTCTCTATATATATATATATATATATAATGTGTGTTTATATGCAGAATATTTTGAGATTATTGATTTATTACTAGCTGCCTATATACGCATAAAAATGGTTAATTTCAATTTTGGATATTTCAATTTTTTATTAGATATTCCTTGAAATTCAAATTTAAAAAATTCTACTGAAAACAATGTATACATATGTATGTCTCTTTTTGTATACGGCCCACCTATCACTTTCAATAGCCCAATGTGGTCCTTCACTCAGTAAGTTTAGGGAACCTTGGGCTAGTGTGTCCTTAAGTTGGATATTATCTTGGTAGAGGTTATTTATTATACAAATCGAGCCCTTCTTCCATAATAATTATCAATACATGGCCTTTTTTTAAAAAAATATTTAGGTTAATATCAAGGGTGAGTAGCGATAAGAAGTTATTTTTAAACGAATTGCATTCACACTAGTATGGAGACAGGATGGGAAAACCCCAGCAATAAATTACATTTAGGATATTTAAATATTATTATATATTATAATATTTTTCAACTTTCATTTTTTTTAGGCATTGTTTCTTATTACCCGCTCCAATTGTACTATTATGTACTAATTACTATAATTAGCTAGGGATTAGGACGGTTTAATTTATAGGAAGTCACTTGCGTGGAGGGAGAGTGAAAAACAATTTAGAAAAAAACCCAGCCTTGGTACACCAGACCAGGATTGAACCCTGATCTCCCAGTTATCGGCCACCAAGTATATTGTGTATGTGACACCTTAGACCATGCAGCCACTGAAGCAGGTTGGTTTTCATAATAAAAATGATATTACACATTCCCTTATTCTAACTGTGTTAAGAACTTATTAACGTATTTATAACGATTTATTTATCTACACATAGGCCACCACAACGACACATCCAGGCTATAGATTCAATTTTCCTCCGAATCACCGTTGTGGCGGCACTGATATACAAATCACCATTTATTTATAAACCCACTAATTACTAGTGATTTTTAAAAGCAGTATAAAGCACTGTGTGTCATTATTAAGAGTAATTTCCATAAAGTCAAAAAAGTGAGAATGTATTGTCATTTGTCATAGGAGTATAAAGTGTAAGTTAGAGGGGGTTCTAGACCCCCCCCCCCCCACACACCTGAAAATTGTTGGACACTGCTTTGAATTGATGTACTTACCAAAGTAGGGTTTCCCAATAACGTATTGTTCTAAGTATATTATTCAACATTTAAACACACACACAAAAACTTTGGCTGTAAATTATGTTATATTAACGATGTTGCCTAATTTGAAATTTCTATGTTATATCGCGAAGCGGGTTGCATCTTAGCTTGACGCAACTAAGCAGTCTAAGCACTATCACACTTAGACACCAATGTACAAAATAGAAATAGAGGGTAGAAAATGAGAAGTTCACCCTGTGAGGGCTCTTATTTATCTACTGATAGCCCTTACCCTCTTCCTCTGACGAGTTTACATACTCACTATATTATTTGCTCCTTGAAAACATTGACTTGTTATTTAAAATTACATTTTCTTGTTTACTATTCTATATAGGTATATTTTAATCTACATCCTTGTAGGACGCTTCCTATAGGACATTTATTTGACTAAGCGAAATAGCCTCAGTTGTAGGGAATTATTAAACATATTCTCACAAAAAACCCGTTTATAAAAACTAATTTAAGATCAAAATAATAATTTTGTGAAACTTTAAAACTGTTCTAAAAATTATTTAAGAATGTAAGGTTTTTGTTTCAACGTTATATCTTTAAAACTCTCTGAATAGAACGTAAATTCTTTAACATTGGGCATTCTATCTTGACCTGCCGTGACGCCATAGGTAGGCAACATCCCTAAACCTATTTTTTTAATGAGAACGTTTAATTTTATTCATCTAAAATATTAGTACTCGACCCACTCACCTTTCTATACATACACACATACAACGAAATGTTTAAAACATGTGAAGGTTATTGTGTTTGTCGAAGTAAAAAAGATATATATTTGATCTTGAACGTTATGAAGCTTCACACACTTTTACAAACCACTACGAGAATATAAAACTACACTATATCAATAAAGTATAGCTAGCTTATCTAAGAAAATATGACCTTCGATATTAGTACATTCATTCTTAGTATTCGAACATTGATCACAGAGCACGCTGCTTAAGGGGCTTGCATAGGGGAGCCAAGACAGTGTAACTCAAGTGTTCAGCTCTATCACGATTTTGATAAAACTATTAGTAGTATCGAGGTTTGGTCTTCACTGGAATGAATACAAAACTTTATTCTATGTCTCTATACACAAGAGAGATATGTCAACATAGTTTAAAACATAAAATTTTGCCCTTAGAAAAGTCAAAATAAGGGATATTTGAGTTGATCGTTAAACACCTAAATCCGAAGGAAATTAAAGGGCAATACTATAGGAACATAGAATGGAGATTTGTGAATCGAATTATATAATTTATTAGGGGGGTCACAACACAAAATTTGTTGGTATCATTATTAACCTGAGAGGTAGCAACTGGTAGCATTTCCCTGTACGCTAACGCCATCACTCGGCAAAGGACCGGTCAAGCTTTGCTCTGAACGTAGGA
>CABEEJ010001814.1:39971-55056 GCA_901482245.1 Timema douglasi
GGGGGGGGGGGTTCTTGACCCAGGTAGATATAACACTGGGTGGAGACGATATTGACGAATCAAAAGAGTGAGACTATTGTGCTATGCTAGTTTATAGACAATAGGAAGTTTTACAGGAATAAATTTCAAGTATTTTTCATGAATGGGATGAAGACAGTCAAGTGTCTAAGGTTTAACAAACCAATTTACTTCATATTGCGCTATTAGGCAGGGCCTTTAAGAACTGGTGGTGCTTATCTTAATATATAGTTTCAAGGAATATCTGAATCATATCAGAAGTTGGAACCCTGACAGCCATAACGTTCTAGGAAAAAGCTGAGAGCTATATCATATATAAACTTATGAGTTGAGTCATCAGCTGAATGTGAAACTTAATTTATTACAAAGAAAGTAGACTTGTAAAGATGCGTTCAACTATACGTTTAAATGGTTTGTACGGGCGCTTCAAAACAATTGGTGGTGAAGGTGCCTTAACGACCTTGACTGCTTGAAGATTTTGAAGCTATATTGCAACTTAGCTTGACGTACCTAAACAGACTAAGCAGTATCACACTTAAGACACCAATGTACGAAATAGAAAGAGAGGGAAGAAAATGAGCAGTTCACCCTGTGAGGCCTCTTGTTTATATACCGATGATACTTCCCCTTTTTCTCTGACGAGTTTACACACTCACTTTATTATTATTATTATTATTATTATTATTATTATTATTAGTATCACCGCTTCTTACTACCCGTTCGGTTTACATGCACTTACGCTAATGTGTAGGGTGTAGGGTGATTGTGAGATGAAATGGAGGACCTACAGTTTAACGCGGGATCCGAACCACGGTGGAGGCCTGGAATTCCACACATACACAAGTTGTGATTAATACACGTCTTGTCAGAGGTGAAGGAAGGGTTTGGCAATCAGATAAATCTGTGCCGGGACCGAGGATTGAACCCCGGACCCCCAGCACAGAGGTCCGACACCTTACACCTAGACCACCAGGTGACCCCACACTCACTATACTATTTGTGCCTTGAAAACATTGACTTGCTTTTTAAAATTACTTTATTCTTGTTTCCTATTATAGATAGACATATTCTAACACGCAGTTGAACACATACATTTTATATTCTTTATCACATTCTATACTAGCCTAAGGTGTTACACGTTGTTCTATAGAGTATTCCAGAAAGTTTGCTTATCGGCTGGCTATATTATGTTCACATCGTCTATGCAAACAGTTTCGAATACACCCAATGACGTGTTATGTACTTTTACCGTGAGAGATTATCCAAGAAAGGCTTCAACCATTTGTGGTATTTCGTAAAACACGAACAAAGAAACCATATCAACATTATTTTAATTTTGACCACTTTCTTTTTTGACACTTATACTACTCGTCTGAACTATCCAATCATATTTAAATACACAAATGGTGTGGGGAAGAGGAAGGTGTAATTTAAAGGAAATGTACCCACATTTGTGTAAAGAGAGGGGGATAAACCATTCAGAAGGGGGGGGACTCATTATACCTGATCAAGAGTCTGTCCCCGACTATTTCATTACCGTCTCAAACCAAACTAGATGAGTTTGTCGTAACCACCTCCTGGGAGAGGGGTTTGGGGGGGAATGTGGAGTGTAAATTTATTCCTATTAAATAAACATTTCATAAAGGATAGGTATCTTAGATATTTTAAAGTTTTTTTGGGTTTAATTTAACGATAAATTAATTGGCACTATTTTTAATTGGTTTGAAAATGTGGGTTTCGTACGCATTTATAAGGTTTGTTTGAGATTTTGGGATAAAAATGAGAGGGTGCATGCAGGCCTATCACTGTTTTAAATCGGTTTGAAGGAATGGATTTCTTAAGTTTTATACCACAGCTTATCCAAACCAACTCAAATAAAAAACTCGCAACAAACGATCAGATCATCATATAAAATAATTCGTAATTATGCACAGCACATAATTTATTTTTCTTTAATTTTAAAATAAATACATTTACTAATCTACTAAGTTATTATTATTATTATTAGTATCGCGTCTTAATACCCGTTCGGGTTGTACGCACTTACACTAATGTGTAATGGTAGGGTGATTGTGAGATGAAATGAAGGGCCTACAGTTTAAAGTGGAATTCGAACCACGGTGGAGGCCTGGCATTCCCCACATTCACAAGTTGTGATTAATACACGTCTTGTCAGAGGTGAAGGAAGGGTTTGGTAATCAGATAAATCTGTTCCGTGACCGAGGATTGAACCCCGGACACCCAACATAGAAGTCTGACACCTTACCCCTAGACCGCCAGGTCACCTAATCTACTAAAAACTCGTGAAAAACTTGTGAAACAAAATAAAATACACAGTTACTGAAAAAGTACTTTCAAAGATCCTAATTGAAATAATATAAACCGTTAAAGAAATATTGAGAATTGAGGAACATCTTTGTTCACCAAAGAGAATAATAAGAATCTTTTTCATTTTCAAAGACTTGCATAAAAAATATAAATATTTAGCTTATATCTCGGAAACTAATGGTTTTATAAAAATATATTTCAAAGGAAACAGTTGTATATATATAATATTTACTACACATTAACAATGGTAAATTATTTCTTATCTCAAAATAGTTGCGTACATATAATAATTATTATATTTAGCACCACGTCTTACTACCCGTTCGGGTTATACGCTTTAAGTACTAATTACACTAATGATTAGGAATTGGGAAGGTTGAATTAGAGGAAGTGAACCCACATTTGCGTGGAGGGAGAGTGGAAAACCATTTAGGAAAAAACCACCCCCAGTTCACCCGACCGAGATTCGAACCTCGATTTCCCCGTCCTCAGCAGTCGAGCAGCTCAACATGACAAGCGCGTACATATAATTAAATAAGCAGAAATTTCCAATCTTGAAGTGCCGTTAAAGTAATTTTTATGAGAAAAAGAGAATTGTAATTTTTTTTTGTCATGTTACATAGATACAAAATTTACTAAAAATCGTTAAAACGGATTTTGAGACCTGGGACCTTATGAAAACACAGTTTTAGCCTGATCGGTAAAATAATTTCGGCTCTAGGGTAAGATATAGACGTACAAACAGCATCATGAAATATGCTTTTTTTGTTTCATGAGATCATTGAACTTCGACATTTATCGAAATCTTGAGCTAGGATGTTTTGTGACGATCACAATACATCTCTTTCTGAGGAGTCTAGAGAAAGTAAAAAGTATTTGTATGTAGCACGAAGTATATTCTCGCCTAGTGTTCTAGTTCCCCTATGACCTTGAAATCACCCCTCGCTCGTCGACAGATGAGGAAATAGTAATAGCAACATATTATGGTGTACGCGAAATAATTGTCTGTCTGTGCAGCCCAATTGTATTATTAATAGCACGCAGTCGGTCTTTTCTCAGTAAGAGCAATCAGCAAACTTAAAAGGACAGGATGAGTAGGACGAATTAAAAGGATTATTATTATCATCACCACGCCATACTACCCGTTCGAGGTTATACGAACTTACGCTAATGTGTAATGGTAAGGTGATTGCGAGATGAAATGAAGGACCTACAGTTTAACGTGGGATCCGAACCACGGTGGAAGCCTGACATTCCACACATTCACAAGTTGTGATTAATACACGTCTTGTCAGAGGTGAAGGAAGGGTTTGGTAATCAGATAAATCTTTGCCGGGAACCGAGGATTGAACCCCGGACCCCCAGCACAGAAGTCCTCTCCGACACCTTACCCCTAGACCGCTAGGTCACCCTATGTTACTACAGTTGAGAAGATTTTGAGTCGGTACGTTTTGAGTCTGCCGCCATTAGTTTGAGGGGCGGTCACAAAGTAGATGCTATTAAGTTGTTTACAACCACAGCCGAGTGTTTTGGCTGTATATATATATATATCCCCGTGTCTTACTCTCTGTTCAAGTTATGTGCATATGTTATAATTACGCAATTACACTAGTGAGTCAGACATGAGAAAGGTTGAGTTTAGAGGAAGTGTACCCACATTTGAGTGGAAAACTATTCAAGGACAACCATCCTCAGTACACCCGACTGGAATTTGAACCTCAATCTCTCTGTCATCAGCACTCTAGTATATTGCGAGAGAAATACCTTAAACCATGCGGCCACTGAGGCTGGTGGTCCGGTACCTGTCAGATCCAAAGGGCGGCAGACTAAAAGAATTTTAATTGTACTAATTTAAACCGATTCAGTGGCCGAACGGTCTAAGGCGTCACTCTCGTGTTAGACAGGCCTGCTTATGATGGTGAGATCGGGGTTATAATCCTCGTTGGTTCTACTTAGGGTGGTTTTTCCTAAATGGTTTCCCACTCTTATTCCACGCAAATGCAGGTATATTACATTTAAAATAATTCCTTCCTCATCCCTACACTATTAGAGTAATTATTATAATACGTATAACCTGTAGTAAGACTAGGTGATTATAAATACATCTAGTATATATATGTATATATATTTATATACATACACATGTTATATATAAGTACACATGTTATATATATATACGTACATATGTTATATATATACGTACACATATGTTTTATATATATATATATATATATATATATATATATATATACACGTACACATATGTTATATGTTATATACATATGTTTGTATATCGTGCCAGATAATTCTTTATGGCCTTTAATTTTTTGCAACCTGTGACGATGGTAATGTGGACTAAGGCGTCAGTATGAGGTCTTGTCTTGGTGTACTGTTGGCAGGGAGGTCAAGGTTTCAATCCCGGGTGGGTGTGCTGAGGTGATCTTACTATACGATTTTCCAACTCTTCTTTCTCAACGCAAATGGCAGGTACAATTCTTTCAATTCTACCAACCTCATTTCTAAATCTCTTGATTGCCGGGCTATTTGGTTGCTTTCCCACCCATATATTCACGAAGGGACATACAAGTGATATGTCGTGTGTTTATACATTCATGCAGGCATTGTTTTCAATCGATTCTATTCATAAATGAAAGGCATGGTGGGATGGTAGAAAACGCAAGTTATGATTCATATTTTTTTGCAGTTTTTGTGCCGAAAAACATTTGTTGGTTATTATAAATAAAATTTGTCCTCGCAGATACGTTTAGTTTAATTTTCTTCGTATGTTTATATAAACACTTCTTGAATAACTTTCATGGGCATTGTGGAATTTACCAGGAATACTTATCATTAAAAAAAAGAGTTAATGATAAGATGTTATTACTATACTGAAGCAAAACTTTATTTATTTTGGCCAAAAACCTTACCCGGCAAAATTGGTAGGCCCTTTCACTTTTGCTCATAAAAATCCTCGTGTGCTGATATAATAAGTCGGTCCCGAAAGTGCATGTTATAAACCTCAAATAAATAATAAAAAAATGAATAATATCTTTATTCAATAATTAGATCTATTAAAATATTCAATAAAGGTTTTTTTTTTGTAGCAACACCTCCTACTACGCGTTATGTAATAATTACGCTAATGGTTTTATAGATTAGGGAGGCTATATTTAGAGGAAGTATACTCGCATTTGCGTGGAAGGAGAGTGAAAATCCATTTTGGAAAAACCACCCACAGCACACCATACAGAGATCGAAGCTCTATATCACCGTAATCGTCAGTCCAGTAGTGGTAGAATACTATCGATAGTGAGGACTATCTATAGTTTCCGATAGTTTTACAGAAACTACCGATAGCACTATCGAAAAACATTACAGGTAAAACAAAACTAAATTAATTTAGCTTAAGTATAAACGTTTATTTAGGTTAAAATACTAATCAAACAACATAACATTTTTGGGTTTCAGTCGATGTTTTATATATATAATTGTCCCTGCCGCTGAAAGCACTCGTTCAGATGACACCGAGTTTTCTAGTATCCATCAGAACTTAGTACGAAATAAAAACGGGATTCCTCATGGCCATAACCAACTTAACGACAAGAAAAAAAACTCTAATCCTTAGACAACGGATTTGTTCATAAACTCATTGCATTTTCGGTTTTAATCGCAGGTAAAAACTTAGTAAAGCTAGCCAAACAAGATCAAACAGTAGGAATAATGCAAAACTATCGATAGTGATTTCATACAATTGATATTCACCATTAGTGTACCAGTATCAATAATTCTATCGATAGCTTCCGATCACTACAGTCCAGTCTACTGTGAAAGTAGCGTCTCTGACCACGCGGCCACCGAAGTGGGCAATAGGGGTTAGTTAAGTATTGGAAATAATATAAAAGTATAATTTATAACTAAATCGAACATAGAACAAGAGAAAACCGTTTATTTGATCATTTGATAGTGGATTAGGTTAGCGTAGATTTGCGAATCAGACAATTTCATTAATTTAGAAACGCGACATTTTATAGATTTTTTTATGACCACGTCTTACTACTTTTTTCAGGCTAGACAAATTTATACGATTACACTAATGGGGTAGGGATGACGAGGTAATGATATTGCTCGTCTGGCTACATCATTCATAGCCCAGTTTGTGAAAAGATGAGCCAGTACTTTTTTTTTTATCGTATGGCATATATGACTGGGCGAGACATGACATCCAGGTTCGGTCGCCTTATGTGTAGACTATTAGCGTCTCTGATGACAGAACGTTACCCAGGGTACAACACAGGAGGTTGTCTGTGTGTAGACTATTAGCCTCTCTGGTGACAGAACGTTGTCCAGGGTACAATATAGGAGGTTGTCTGTATGTAGACTATTAGCCTCTCTGGTGACAGAACGCTGTCCAGGGTACAACATAGGAGGGTGTCTGTATGTAGACTATTAGCGTCTCTGATGACAGAACGTTACCCAGGGTACAACACAGGAGGTTGTCTGTGTGTAGACTATTAGCCTCTCTGGTGACAGAACGTTGTCCAGGGTACAACATAGGAGGTTGTCTGTATGTAGACTATTAGCCTCTCTGGTGACAGAACGTTACCCAGGGTACAACATAGGAGGTTGTCTGTATGTAGACTATTAGCCTCTCTGGTGACAGAACGTTACCCAGGGTACAACATAGGAGGTTGTCTGTATGTAGACTATTAGCCTCTCTGGTGACAGAACGTTACCCAGGGTACAACATAGGAGGTTGTCTGTATGTAGACTATTAGCCTCTCTGGTGACAGAACGTTACCCAGGGTACAACATAGGAGGTTGTCTGTATGTAGACTATTAGCCTCTCTGGTGACAGAACGTTACCCAGGGTACAACATAGGAGGTTGTCTGTATGTAGACTATTAGCCTCTCTGGTGACAGAACGTTACCCAGGGTACAACATAGGAGGTTGTCTGTATGTAGACTATTAGCCTCTCTGGTGACAGAACGTTACCCAGGGTACAACATAGGAGGTTGTCTGTATGTAGACTATTAGCCTCTCTGGTGACAGAACGTTACCCAGGGTACAACATAGGAGGTTGTCTGTATGTAGACTATTAGCCTCTCTGGTGACAGAACGTTACCCAGGGTACAACATAGGAGGTTGTCTGTATGTAGACTATTAGCCTCTCTGGTGACAGAACGTTACCCAGGGTACAACATAGGAGGTTGTCTGTATGTAGACTATTAGCCTCTCTGGTGACAGAACGTTACCCAGGGTACAACATAGGAGGTTGTCTGTATGTAGACTATTAGCCTCTCTGGTGACAGAACGTTACCCAGGGTACAACATAGGAGGTTGTCTGTATGTAGACTATTAGCCTCTCTGGTGACAGAACGTTACCCAGGGTACAACATAGGAGGTTGTCTGTATGTAGACTATTAGCCTCTCTGGTGACAGAACGTTACCCAGGGTACAACATAGGAGGTTGTCTGTATGTAGACTATTAGCCTCTCTGGTGACAGAACGTTACCCAGGGTACAACATAGGAGGTTGTCTGTATGTAGACTATTAGCCTCTCTGGTGACAGAACGTTACCCAGGGTACAACATAGGAGGTTGTCTGTATGTAGACTATTAGCCTCTCTGGTGACAGAACGTTACCCAGGGTACAACATAGGAGGTTGTCTGTATGTAGACTATTAGCCTCTCTGGTGACAGAACGTTACCCAGGGTACAACATAGGAGGTTGTCTGTATGTAGACTATTAGCCTCTCTGGTGACAGAACGTTACCCAGGGTACAACATAGGAGGTTGTCTGTATGTAGACTATTAGCCTCTCTGGTGACAGAACGTTACCCAGGGTACAACATAGGAGGTTGTCTGTATGTAGACTATTAGCCTCTCTGGTGACAGAACGTTACCCAGGGTACAACATAGGAGGTTGTCTGTATGTAGACTATTAGCCTCTCTGGTGACAGAACGTTACCCAGGGTACAACATAGGAGGTTGTCTGTATGTAGACTATTAGCCTCTCTGGTGACAGAACGTTACCCAGGGTACAACATAGGAGGTTGTCTGTATGTAGACTATTAGCCTCTCTGGTGACAGAACGTTACCCAGGGTACAACATAGGAGGTTGTCTGTATGTAGACTATTAGCCTCTCTGGTGACAGAACGTTACCCAGGGTACAACATAGGAGGTTGTCTGTATGTAGACTATTAGCCTCTCTGGTGACAGAACGTTGTCCAAGGAACAACATAGGAGGTCGTTTGTATGTAGACTATTAGCCTCTCTGGTGACAGAACATTGTCCAGGGTACAACATAGGAGTTTGTCTGTATGTAGACTATTAGCCTTTCTGGTGACAGAACGTTGTCCAGGGTACAACATAGGAGGTTGTCTGTATGTAGACTTTTAGCCTCTCTGGTGACAGAATGTTACCCAGGGTACAACATAGGAGGTTGTCTGTATGTAGACTGTTAGCCTCTCTGGTGACAGAACGTTGTCCAGGGTACAACATAGGAGGTTGTCTGTATGTAGATTATTAGCCTCTCTGGTGACAGAACGTTGTCCAGGGTACAACAGAGGAGGTTGTCTGTATGTAGACTGTTAGCCTCTCTGGTGACAGAACGTTGTCCAGGGTACACCATAATAATAAAATATGAAAAAAATAATTATTATTTTAATGACTAGTACCAAAGTTATGATAATCCAATATTCAGTATACAAAAAATACATTACATTACATACATAATTACGTAAATACGTACGTATTATTATTATTATTGTTGTTGTTGTTTAGAGGCCCATCGACACACTGAGGTCATTAGGGCCTTAACATAATATACATACATAGTAAAATCCCCATAGGAGAGAGTCAAAATATTCACCTGTTTCCATAGGAAGGTGAAGACACAATGCAAAAATACAATATAAAAAGAATAGATCTCAATATGAGAAAAAATACCCATTTGGGACACTCCATAGAGGTACTCAAATGGGCTCAAAGTAAGAATTGAGGTACACACCTGCTAAAAAAAACCACATGTGTATCACGCCAATAAAAAGACAAAACTAACATATTAAAACAACATATTAGGTATAAAGACAAGACTAATATGTTAAAATAATAGTCGGTTAAAAAAAAATGTTAATGTGTACTAAAATGGTTAAAAAGACAAAACAACACATTAAAGTATACTAAAATGTTAAAAAAAGGTCTCAATATGAGATAAATACAAATGAGTCACTTTATAAAAGGGACTCAAATGGCACCAAAAAGATTCGCCTGGCGTATAAAATGGAGTAAACCAATAAATCCCTCAGCGCTGTCGCGTAATAAAAAATTAATGTCACCTTTAAAATTAAGGGCCAGGCGGGCGAATAGGGGCATACTTGTGACACTCCACCAAAATGTGGTACACACTAAGGGGAGCATCGCAAAATTCACACACTGGAGGTGGATACCCTCTTAGTAAAAATCCGTGGGTTAGAAATGTATGCCCGACACGGAGTCTCGTCACGATGACCTCCTCTCTTCTATACTTTCGTATAGAAAAGGGCCACCGCGACACACCATCCCTGATGGACCGCAGCTTGTTCTGAGCAGGGGGTCGAGACCACTGCTCGTACTAGGTGCGTAAGACCCCACGCCAAACATAACCCTTTAGATATAAAAACATGACACCCAGACTCGCCTCCGGAGGCAGGCGTGCTACCTCCTTGGCTGCCTGGTCCACCAGTTCATTTCCTGAAAACCAGCGTGACCAGGAATCCAGCAAAAGGCGAGCCGGGTGCTTAATGAATCAATTTTTTTAATTTGTTTATGTATTATCTGCACGAGGGGATTACAGGAGTAGAGAGTGGACAATGCCAACAGATCACTCATGGAATCCATGCAGATGAGAACAGAACGGTGACTATTTCGGTATACAAAACACAGATTTAAAAATGGCATACAATTCTGCCGTAAATACACTGGTTTCTTCGGGTAAACCAAATTTAAAATTGGATCCTTCCGCAACAAAAGCACATCCCACGGAGGCTCCAGATTTAGAACCATCAGTGTAGATGCGCTTGAATCCGTGAAAGCGAGTGGAGAGGAGCTCGTAGAAGGTCCTCTCATTTACAAAGTTCTGGCTGGTCGCTTTAAAGAACTTGGCAAGATCAAAATAGCATTTCGGAAGGCGTATATTTCAGTGAGAAATTTGACCTGGTGATGTGGGAATAGTCTTTGGCAGGACTATCCCACACATGTCAAAATTCGATAGCATCCGTATCCCAACCGGCCTTGTACTATGCCATTTGGTTTCATACAAGACACGGTTAGGGGGATGAAACACAGGGCGGTAGGCAACATGCTCTGGTGTGCAATGTAGTTTCGACACGTAAGATGCCAAAAGATAGGACCGCTGGTAGGTAAGAGGGGGCTCACCAGCGTCGGCACAGAGGCTGATTACTGGACTGGTACGAAAGGCACCAGTAGTAGCCAGTCGTATGCCAGCATGATGTATACTATCTAGTATCTTTAACGCCGAGGGTCTCGCTGATCCATAGACGAAACTGCCATAGTTTAGTTTAGATCTTATCAAGGCCCTATANAAAATCAAATAAAAGTCCCAGAAACCTTACACTCTCAGAGACTGATAAAACAACGTGGTTCATTAAAATACTGGGAGTTGGCTGTATCCCGCGTAATCTGTGGAAGTGGACAACCATCGTCTTAGCTGCAGAAAAGCGAAAGCCATTACGCGATGCCCACGACCAAAGATTGTTGATTGTTGCCGTTCAACCCTATGGAGACTTGACGAACTGCAATAAATTGTGTAGTCATCCAAAAAGAGGCATGGACGTACATGCAAGCGCACGTTGTCAACAATGCTAATTATTGCGATAGTGAACAACGTACAGCTCAGAATACTACACTGAGGCACCCCATTTTCTTGAATAAAATCATCGTATAGGGTGTTATTCAACCTTACCCGGAAGTGTCTATCCGACATAAAATTAGATATAAAAATTGGGAAGTTCCCTCGAAGCCCCCAATTAAAAAGTGTTTTCAAAATGCCTTACCGCCAGGTGGTGTCGTACGCTTTCTCCAGATCGAAGAAAACAGCCAGAAGATGCTGCTTATGGAGAAAAACGTCACGAACAGCTGTCTCTAGACGGACAAGGTGATCCGCCGTGGATCGGTTACGACGAAAACCACAATGAATATTAGATAGCAGATTGCGGGATTCTAAATACCATATAAGTCGCTTATTAATTATTTTTTCCAATATTTTACATACACAACTAGTTAAAGCTATCGGTCTATAGCTAGTTGGCTCTAATTTATCTTTGCCACTTTAATATATAGGTATAACGGTTGCTTGCCTCCATAGTGATGGGAACTGATGAGATTCCCAAATACTATTGTAGAGGTCTAAAAGAAGTGCCTGTCCGGCAGGGGGCAGCTGACGCAACATCTCATAATGAATGTCGTCTGGACCAGAGGCTGTGCTGCTGGCCTGGGACAGGGCGTAGGTCAGTTCATCTTTGGTAAAGGGGGAGTTATAATCCTCCCCCTGGCTTTGGCCAAAATCAATAGCATGGCGCTCGATCTTCCGCTTATGAACTGCGAACTCTTTAGTGTATCTCGCAGTGCTAGAAATAGTGGCGAACATCGATCCCAATACATTAACGACCTCCACAGGGGAGGAGACACGAGAACCGTTAAACATGAGGGCAAGTATATTGTTATTGGAATTGTTGCTATTAAGTAATTTACGGATATTGTCCCAAACTTTAGTTGTGGGAGTGGATATTTTAAGGGTAGAAATAAACTTTCTCCAAGACACTCTTCTGCTTTTACGAATGACACGGCGTGCTCGAGCACGTAGAATCCGGAATGACTCCAGATTTTCCAAAGTAGGACGTCGATGAAAGAGACATAGAGCCCTTCGATGGTCAGAAGTAGCCGACCGACACTCCTCGCTCCACCAGGGAACGGGACGGTGCCGCAGATTTGGCGAGGATTTAGGGATGGAAGCCCTCGCCGCCGCGATGACCGTCGACGTAAAATACCCAGTCTTAACATCAACGTCAGGAGGAGGGGATTCATGAAATACGGTGAGCTCGCGGAATTTATCCCAGTCGGCACGTTTAATCACCCATTGGGGTACCCGTGCTGTACTTGGGCGATCTTGGAGTGGGGAAAGCAGAATGGGAAAGTGATCGCTCCCACATAGGGCCGCATAGACATCCCAAAGGAAGAGAGCAGCGATCCCTGGGCTACATAAAGTTAGGTCGATGGCAGAGGATATACCATTAAAAGTGGATAAGTGTGTCTGGGTCCCGGTGTTCATTAACACCAGGTTTCCCGAGACAAGAATATCCTCTACCATCCTCCCACGGGCATCATGTAAAATTAGACCCCCACACCAGGTTATGCGCATTAAAATCCCCCAAGATGATATAGGGGGTGAGAAGTTGCATAAAGAGATCCTCTAGGCGTCTCTTCGAAATACGTTCACCTGGCGGGAGGTATATGCAGCATACTGTCATCTCCAAAGCAAGGGAGACTCGGACAGCGATCACTTGGAGATCAGAAACGATATTAATATTACGATATTAATATTTTTATGGTATATATTGCTTTGTGCGAATATAGCCACACCTCCGCTAGCCCGATCAAAGAAAGGCTTGTCGGTAAGATACACCTCGTACCCACGAAGCATTGGGTTGTCATTTGGGCGGAAGTGGGTCTCCTGAAAACACAAGATGGAAGGATGCGGGGAAGAAATTTGTTGTTTAATTTCCTCTACACGAGCATAGAAATCACTACAATTCCATTGTAGTAGCGACATACTTTATTAATATAAGATTTAATTATCCTCACAATCCATGACGCTATCTCTTAAAAATAAAGTTTGGTTGAGGGCCTTTTTAGGTCCTCTTGCCTTTCCCAGTCTCTCCTGAACCTTCCCCTTCAGGAGAGGCTTTGGGTTATTTTGGAGAGACTGCGTAGTTGGATCCTTGCGCGAAGGCTTTGTTAAGGCCTTCGACGCTTTTTTTATATTATTTTTTTCGGCGGTCTCACACTGGTCCTTCTTCAAGGCACCAGCGGTACTCGCCTTTACTGCCTCACCTGTTCCGCCACTCATCCCGGCCTCTGGAGGCCCAGAGGCGAGAATGAGCGACTCAACAGCGGCCTTACGTAATTTATCTCCTCAAGGAGGGCTTGGGGATTTCGCCCGAGGAGGGCTCCTCGGTGGGACGAGTGGGGGAGACGACTTAGGTGGCAGTTTTGTGCCCAGTGAAAATATCGGCGACACCTTAGTTGGTGCGTTTTCAATACGGATGTCTCGAGCAGAGACCAATGGCACAGGTCGCGATGGCGTCTTAGCGAGATTAACTGCGCTATGACAGTTAGGACAGTTGATGTTCTGACTGACAATCTGGCTGTATGATGTTTGAAATACCGGAGCCTGACTAGATGCGTATTCCTTGCGTGCCTGGGCATATGAAATCTTTTTTTCGGATTGAATCTCCAGGACTTTTTTTTCTACCTTCCATTTCAGACAGGCCCAAGACCAGGCAGAGTGTGGACCTTTGCAGTTTACGCAGAACTTCGGAGACTAACATGGTGTTTCGTGAGCCTCTTGTCCACAATCCACACAGGTCGGCTTACCACGGCATCGCAGCTTCGTATGCCCAAATTCCTGACACTGTAAACAGCGCCTAGGATTAGGGACATACGGCCGGACCCTGAGCACGTGGAAGCCTGCTCGGACCTCCTTTGGAAGGGTAGGTGTCGCAAAAGTGAGGATATACGTGTCGGGTTTTTTTCTCTTGTCCGTTCTTTTTGGTGAAAATGCGGTACACTTCGGTTACGTGCTGAGGGGAAAGCTCCTCACTGATATCCTCAATGCTCACGCAGTCGAGGTCATAGCAAGTGACCACTCCCTTGCAAACATTGAGGAATCTGTGAGGCTCCACCTTTACCGTTAGATGAGTCGTATTGCTCAACGGTATTTCAAAGATCGCCATTATATTTGAAGACTGTGTGTCAGTCGTGGTCTGAATCATGATGGTGCCATCACGCAGTTTCCTTATTGAGACTTCCGATTTCGCTGCTTCATTTATCACTCTTTCGAGGATAAATGGGCTAACACGTTTCAGGCCTTCATAGTCCTCCACTCGAGACATTACCAGGAAGCGGGGCTGGGGCCTCAACACTTCCTGGATTTTTCCCAATATAGGGCTGGACGGCCTTGCCCGTTTCCGCCTCTTCTCAATATTACGGCCCTGAGAGGGTCCGGGCAGTGAGTTGCCAGCAGTGTTTGGTAGTACGGTGCCAGCGGCGACAATGTTGTCAGCCATGCCGTGATTGGGGACAACCTACACAGTACTCGGATCGTAGACCCAGGGTGACCCAATTTGGTACTACCACATATGGCCCTGTTAACTGTCCCGACGAGAGGCCCTATACGATGCTAGACATGACAACCTTCGCATGGGGCATCGCCGAGAGAGAGGTCGTCGGAGCAAGTGGGTGCAGGAAAGTGCCAATTTTACGTCCGGGCCCTCATGAACGCAACCGATCTTTTCTCAAAGTAGGGTGCCCGGTTATTGTCATCCCTAAGGTCCTTCTACTAAGGTATTGAAACCGGCGCACTTTCATTCAGGAGCTCAAAGCAGTGGTATCTAATTATAAACCGAGGAGAGCCGTGTTCGCTGCGATGGTCGTCAATGGAGGGGCCAAAAGTCTCTGTGC
>CABEEJ010001814.1:58349-91751 GCA_901482245.1 Timema douglasi
ACACTCTTCTACACTTTATCACATTCAAGAATATGGTACACGGTTTTTAAGCACAACACACGCTGAGTAAAAAAAAACTTCCTTCCACCATCACGCCAGAGCCGGCACTGCGAGAGCAACAGTGCTCTCTCTACCTGGCAGTCCCGCCTTCCTCCTCAGTCCCCTCCTATTAGCGCATGCGCACAACAGTCAAATACCACGTCACTGGCACTGTGAAGTGCACAGTTCCATACAAAGATTGTTGTATCTTTTTCATAAACTGGGGGATGGCTACTGAAGTACTGACATTAAGCTTAAGGAATATATATTGTACTACAAAAATAAAGAATGAATTAAAGAAAAAAGGACTCATATTAAATGTAATCGATAATATCAGATGGAAATAGGGGGGGCTGCAGTTCCGCAGTGCCTATACACGAGCCGCCACTGCTCGTGACAGCTAACATGCTCCTCACAAACCTATTTCCAATGGCCTACACTTTTCTAGTCTATCTTACATTCAATGTCGTGTACAAAAAAAAAAAAAATTAAAATGCATTCGTTTATGTAAATAGGTTAACCTATATTAACGAAAATATTGAGTCAATACCCTCTATGAGTCATGTTTACTGCCCTAGCATCTAGGGGCTTTTTGCAAGAACTTGACCTAGTGGACACTAGCGTGGGTTTGATTGCGTCATCATAGGTTAAAAGGTGGAGCAATAGTGTGCTCGGGACCACAATAACGGTCCACTAACGTTCTTGAATACCACCACCCTAGGAAATGTTTCCATTCTGAATTTCAGTACACGTCAACTATCATAGTGTGAACTACTAACTATAACTGCTGCTATCAGCCAAACCCGTAAAAATGTAGCTTTGCTATCTAAAGCTTGGTCCACAGGCAAGGTATGGGCATTCAAGACGATGAACGTGGACCAGAAAACTGTTCAATTATGTGAACTGTGCGGAGAGATGGTATAGTAGCCCCATGGCTTCTTTGGTGCTGACTGACAGCTCACAGCTGACTTATGACAGTCAACATTTAGGTATATACTTAAATTTTGACTGTCAGAAGTGACGGCTGCTAAACACACCTTTTTGCAGATCATATGATTCGGCGTAGTAATAACATAATTTGGTCTGGTAACCTTTCAAAGCCGTCCGCCGTGAGCTGTCACTCAGCACCAAATAAGCCACAGGGCTACTGTAGACAGAAACGAAAAACTTGGAGGCCGGCAACATTTATCGGCGACCTGCACACACTAATTGTCGGGGGGGGGTGTGGACTCTCCCCTCCGTCTTATCAACACGTGTTGATCAGTTCTACTTCGATATTGGTGCAGGAACAATGATCCCCCCTCGGTGGCCGCATAGTCTGATACGCAAATCTTGCATTAGAATAAACTGCCGATGACGGGTATATTGAGGTTCGAATTTCGGTCGGGTTTATTGCGTGAGGGTTTTCCAAAATAGTTTTCCACTCTCCCTCTACGCAAATGCGGGTACGCTTCCTATAAATATAGCCTTCTTAATTCCTAAAACCATTAGAATAACTAGTGTATAATTGTGTAACCCAAACGGGTAGTAATACGTGGTGCTAAGAAAATTGATCACCGAGTTCAAACTTTTTTTTTGTATTTCCATTTTTTATTGTTCAACTATGACTGATCTTCGTATATGTTCACGTGAGTTTATTATGGACACCCTAGAATGTTTTGAATTTTTTTAGTAGTCAATGTCTAGACCATTTTTATCATCACGTGCGCTTAAAACGTTAAATTTGCCTTATTTTTGCAAGACAAATTGCCAAAATTGCCCAGAGTAGCGCTTCTTCCATGATAGATTCCTTATAACTGAGTGGGGAAAGACTGTTCTGAGAACTGTACTGTGTGGACACTACTGAACTGTCACTTTTTTCTTACACAATTTTACCCGCAAAGTTATAGCTGAACTTTAAAATGTTGAGTTTGGACCGAGGTTTAGAATGGATTTGTGTCAGAATGTATATGAATTATTATATAACTGATAAAGGAATACATTCACAAGGGCGAATGCTATCTTAGTCCTAACTGGTTTAAGATTAAGATTTAAAAGATTTATAGGAAGAAGAAGGAAAAACAGAAGGTCGTTCAAAGTTCCACAGTGTTTGAGTTTCGAGTACTAACGAAAAGTTCTAGACTTGTTCGTTTCAATGCCAAATATATGGAGTTGCTCTGTCCTTATCTATTTAAAACGTGAAGCGATTCCTTTCCACAATCATTCCCAGAGCTCTACACAACCAGGATTAGGCTAGTTATTTATGTAATATATAGACTATATAAATATATGTATATTATGCTACGGGTAAAGTCTGAACCCGGATAAAGTCAATATTATCCAGATAATATTGACATTATCTATTCGCACTTGGATAGTGGCCATTTCTGTGGTTGAGACTAGATTATTTAGGTCAGGCTAGGCTAGGTTAGGTAAGGTTTGGCTATGTTAGATTAGGTTAAGCTAGGTTAGATTAGGTTAAGCTAGGTTAGGTTAGGTTGGGTTAGCATAAAATAAAGCATAAAATGAGGTACGATCCAATTTATTGTCCAATTTCGAAATAGTGTTTCGAAATAAAATTCTTATTGAAACGTGCTTAAATTTAGAAATACGAGTATTATCCCAAGTGATCCAAGTCTTTCTGGCTAGTGTCGATACTATCCGGATAGTGTCGTAAATGAGATAGATTACTTTCTATTTCTGACTTTATCTATTGCACCTGGCTAATGCTGACATCTACAGGCTAATCTTGACATTATTCAGGTTTTGCACACTATCCGTATCCGACACCTAAGATATGAAAAAAAAAATTTAAAAAAAACTCAAAGGGAGTCACAATTTCAGAAAATAATTTTTTACAGTAGCAATTTCTTGAATTCTACTAACCCAAAGATTTATTTAGAGAATCATTAACCATTATATTAAAATTTATCAATTTCAAATAGTGAAACCATAATTTTAAAAAGCAATCCCCACAGATCTATTGAACTGATCTAATTTTTTTCTATGGAAACTATGTATCGAAGATAATCTAAAGGTTATCGTTGAGAAAATGATATGTCAACGTGGCAGTTATTTTTCATACTATCTCTTGATAAATTATGTTGCTCTCAAGGCCGTTGCCCCCTCCCCGAAATACTAAGAACAAAATGTATATTTTCTTTATTTATGGTTCAAACATTATCAAAATTAAGATAAAAGTACAAATTAGGGGGCTGAGTCACCATAAAAAGAACTTCAGAGAGCTTCAAGAGGTGTTAAATATTTAGAAATTTTGCTAGCCTTCGGCAGATATGGTATTATGCTGAAAAAAAATTTCAGAGAACGTCTAGATCTGTTTAAAATTTAAACTTTTTTTTATCTTCAAGCAATTGGGGACCCGAAATTATTGGCTGGCTAGGGCCTTGGTTGCACTGACGGGGCAGATAACAAAATAGTACTTTCATTAAACTCTACTCTGAGGTCAAATTAAATTTCAAGGTTTGAAATATCTGATAATATGGAAAACTCTCAATGAGGTTGAATTCATTGCTATACGGATACCATACCATATGAAATAAATTCAGAAGATGTGCATTAGGGTGACTTTTGTTATCATGATTAAATTGGGTCTAAGTTTGTTATCCTGTGCTTATAATGATTAAAAAGGGGTGATATCTTATTTTAGAAATTAAAAGTCCTGGTATTTTATAATTGTTATTATATGTAGATATAAACAGCTTTTTGCTCGATGTTTCACACTTAATTGACTTTAATTTAAATACCCAACTATTATACCTACGTCATACACACGACAATTCCGGTAAAAACACGGATTAAGATTTACATAGACTCAACCTACTCGGTTTCCTTGTCAGGAAGGAAAGTGAAGAGATACTACCCTGAAGGGGTATATCAAGCGACATTTCTTTCTCGAAGCTTCCTAGAAAATAAAAGTGCGGTCATTCGGGTGCGTTTATGTTGGTCAAACTACGTTATCTTTTTCAACAGAGACGTGGAAAGATGTCGCCGTACCTTGCAACTTAACAAATGTCATGATTTTGAATACAAATGCGAATAATAAATTATTGGGATGTATAATTCCATATCATTACAAGCTTCGTTTGGATTTCCATAGGACAATATAGTCCAAACCACGGCCACAGCAATGTTGCCTTGCCTTGCCTTGTCTGTCCCCATGCCCACAACCCGTTTTCTTCTGATACACCAAAATCGGAGGCTTTTAAAATAAATAATAAAAAAAAGAGACAACCACGACCTGTATTAGCTATCGAAAAAATTGCGGCACGAAAAAAATGGCTCAAAAATTCCATACACTATATTTGTATGGTAATAATAGTGTTACTCTATATTTTTATACCGGTTCTATGTAATAAAAGCTTTTATTGCTTACACCCGTATCACACGACACTAGCGCGTACTTGAAATCCAGTGTGACAATCAATGCGGGCTGAGACTTTGTGTAGAGAAATGGCAGAAATGGCGCCAACATGGTCATCGGATGTGATTTTATTGTTGGTAGAAAATTATTCTAAGCATCCTTGATTATATAATACCAAATTGACACAATATAACAATATATTTAATTAAAAACATGTAATCTAAAAACGACATGTTTCAGACCTAGTTGTAATCCAAAGAAATTTGATAGCATGCCAACCTTGGGTGGTTGATTTTTTTAGAATATAAAGTGTGCGTAGGCCTAAAAAATAACATTTGTGTATCAAGGATACTGTACTTGGACACCTTAGGGGCATCGTAAATAAACGAATATAAATTGAGGAAGATACTAAACATTTGTGTAACCCCGAATGTATCCTACCTAACCTCCGAATGTATCATTTTTAACATCCCACGACCATTATTTCGTCTTTCCAGCAAGTCCTGTGTTCATATTCTTTTCCTACGCTCCCTCTCATAATTTTCAATATCATTATTAGTAATTAATGCAGCTGCTGCTGCACGCAAAATTAATCTCTAACGCTCCATAAATATTTGCACTAGAACCTAGTACCAAACTAGCAGCGTGTGAATACTTTAGTACTGTTTCTATTGTACTAGCTAGTATACAGATTTATAGGCGCTAGCTAGCACACTTGATTTCTAGTACAAGCAAGTGTCGTGTGATAGTAGCTTTATTACTAGTGATGGACACAATCGAGTAAAAGTAATCGAGTAGCTCGATTGTGTTGTGTAATCGGTTGTACTCGATTCTTCCGGAATTACTCGAGTAACTTTACTCGGACCTAGTTAATCGTTTTTTTTCTCCTTTCTTACCAGGTAAGTGAAAATCGACCTTATTGGCTGGACTGTTTACCATGCTATTTACATTTATAATGCATATCCCCTTAGAGCTCATTTTTCATCGACAGATTCTGTTGCTACGCGAAAATAACCCTTTATTGTTTAAATGTTGTACATGCATTATAAATACAAAATACTCGCAGATGTAAGGTACACAATCGAAAATCATGCTAACTAAGGGTATCACATTTCCGATTCTTTTTAAAAGTACTCGATGAAAATTAGTCGATTTTTTTTTACTCGGTACCTCGGCACTCTTATTTCCACAATCGCATATTATAACGAAACTAATTATTGTATTTCTTAATTATTTTGATTATAATTTATCCTTAGTAAAATATTATTGTTGATAAATTGAAACTAATTAGAGTAATTTACCAAATAGAAAAAAATTAAGACAGTTTTCACTTTTAAAAAGGTACAATTATTATCAATTTCTTTAACATGAATGTATATATAAAAGTTTATTTTATTAAAAAGAGAACAAAACAATTATTTTTTATGAGATACTTATTAAAACGCACACTTTCATACTGACTGCATGCAAGGTAATAACTGAAAATAAGGAAATGTAGGTCACAGTCTGTGTTGACTGACTACTACAGGAAGAGATTATTGACATGTTATTAGTAACGAATCCCATTGCAAGACTCCCGAGTTATGTTGTCCAACCGATTGGCACGGAACGATTCGATTCGCTAAAAATTACTCGAATGATTTTACTCGATTACTCGATTGTGACCATCACTATTTATTACCATTGTTCAATATTCCTTTATTTGCTAATTTAACATAGGTACACTACTCTTTTTTTTTTTGTACCTACAGTAGCTTCATGGCTTCTTTGGTGCTGACTGACAGCTCACAGCTGACTTTTGACGGTCAACATTTAGGTATATACATTAATGTTGACCGTCAGAGGTGACAGCTGCTAAACACATGTTTTTGCAGATCATATAGTTCGGCGTAGGGATACATAATTTGGTCAGGTAACTTTTCAAAGCTTTTAGTTGTGTGAGCTGTCATTCAGCACCAAAGAAGTCGTGTGGTTACTGTACTGTTTACTGCGGGTTATTTCCCTCCCTTCCCCTCCGCCCCAAATAACCCTGTTTTCGACCAGTTGACCAAAGTTTTCTTGGAATTATCTACCCTCTACCCTATTTCACATTCCAACATCCTTAGCCCAGCCTTTTTTTTTGCAGCTGGCGTTTGCTTCTCTGCAACAGTGTCTGAATGCCACATCTCGGTGAACTTATCACGTTTGTCGTTCGAAAATGAACTTATGGACAAGGTAGCCTGGAGGTCTAGTGGTAAGGTGTCGGACTTCTGTGTTGGGGGTCCGGGGTTCAATCCTCGGTCCCAGCACAGATTTATCTGATTACCAAACCCTTCCTTTACCTCTGACCAGACGTGTATTAATCACCACTTGTGAATGTGTGGAATGCCAGGCCTCCACCGTGGTTCGGATCCCACGTTAAACTGTAGGTCCTCCATTTCATCTCACAATCACCCTACCATTACATATTAGTGTAAGTGCGTCTAACCCGAACGGTTAGTAAGACGCGGTGCTAATAATGATAATAATAATAATAACAACTTATAGACTCCGCGATAGGTGATTTAGTGCGCGAATAGTTATGTGTTTCTTGAATGTGTTTAATCTATGTAAATTTTATCTATCACATAATTATGTAAATGCGAGTTGTTTTCCTCTCCATTAAGACATCATGAAAGGTAGGCTCCATAGTTTGAATCCAGTCTCTCTCTTAGTGCAACTAGAACTAGTCCTCCGGAAATACATTACATTAATTTTTAATATGATTTTCATTTTGATATTCATATCGCCCACACAACCATAATGTTTCTAAAAACATTGCTCTTGGAACAATATATTTGCTGCATTAAGCTTATTATTATTATTATTAGCACCGCGTCTTACTACCCGTTCGGGTTATACGCACTTACGCTAATGTGTAATGGTAGGGTGATAGTGAGATGAAATGAAGGACCTACAGTTTAACGTGGAATCCGAACCACGGTGGAGGCCTGGCATTCCCCACATTCACAAGATGTCATACCAGAGGTGAAGGAAGGGTTTGGTAATCAGATAAATCTGTGCCGGAACCGAGGATTGAGCCCGGACCCTCAGCACAGAAGTCCTCTCCGACACCTTACCCCTAGACCGCTAGGTCACCAAAAGTAATTTTATGTGACGATAATAAAAAACCTTATCTTCGACTTCAGCTCTGACTTTGCTTTGCATGTTTTAAGCCTGCTTCGACTTCGTGTCGAGTTTAATAACATTTGTCACTGTATGAATAAGAAAGTTTTATACAGAAAACGCTATTTAGAATAAATACTTTAGAATAGGAAAAAAAACTAATTATTAGTTAATTACAAAATCTATGGACCAATAATTAGTTTAAAATAAATTAAAATGGTTAATATATTTTCTAGTTTTAATGAAATTATAGTTGCACCAAAAAACCGTCTGATACGTGGCATTGACGAAAAAACATTTAATTGGTGAAAGACGAACTAACGGTCAGGGGGCTGTATGTTGTGTTGGTTCTAGAATTAAGTTAGGCCTGGTATTTATATCATGCCTTGATATAATCATTAGAATTCATAAGGGACCCATTAAATCACCCAAATAAATATAAATTAATTAATCTTCCTTACTCGTGGCCGATTAACCGGGAAATTGTATAAAAAAAATTATTGATAACTTCCGACTACAAAATATTGTGGACACATATTAAATATTTCAAAGTATAGTCAGATATGATCGATGAACTTTCCGCAAAGCGTGTAGGCACAATCAACTACACCTACTTTAAAAATAAGACTACATCTGTACGATTGATGGAACATACGCTGACTTTACTTCGCAACATTGATGCTTTATTTAGTCTCTTTGCGCATCTTACTTGGAACGTGTAATAAATGTGTTCGTAAACTATGAAGTAAACTAGATGGTAAGTCGATGTTATTAAAGCCGGTATAAGGTTCATTGCTGTTGCATAAACTGTCGAGTAAAATAATTAGCTTCAGAGAAAAATGAGTCATCAGTCATCACTCGGTGGAATGTCATGGATCATTGCCAGGATAAGCTATGATAAAGTTAAATTCTACTTAGTCCCAATTTTACCAATAGGGTCTGTTCAACATATCCGATGAAAGAATGTTGATGCCTGACCAATGAGTGTTCTTCCGAGTGATGATAACTTTATCAAAGGTTGCCTACCTGTTACGTCATGGTAGGTCAAGATAGTATTTCCATTGTTAATGAATTTACGTTTTATTCAACAAGTTTTAAAGATATGAAGTTGAAGCAAAAACCATACATTCTTAAATAATAAATATACATATTCTTACGGCGTTAAAGAATTATTATTTTTATCTTGAAGTAGTTTTTTTGTAAACACATTTTTTATAGGTAAATCCTTTACTACTCAGGTTATTTGTCTTATTTACGAAAAGGTCCTCTAGGAAGGAGTCTTCCTGCCATGATGTAGATTAAATTATGTCCATATAAATTAGGAAATAAGAAAATTGTAATTTTGAAAAGCAGGTCAATGTTTTCATGGAGCAAATATTATAGTGAGTGTGTAAACTCGTCAGAGGAAGAGGGCAAGTGTTATCAGTAGATAAATAAGAGACCTCACAGGGTGGACTGTTCATTTCCTTCCCTCTCTTTCTATTTCGTACATTGGTGTCTAAGTGTGGTAGTGCTTAGACTGCTTAGGTACGTCAAGCTAAGGCGGGGATGTAGCGGACGCGGGAAAAAAACAGTGTTTTGCAGTTTTTATGTCAACACATTTTTTTGGCCAATATAAATCAAATATTGCTCCAGTACAAACATTTAGTTTAATTTTCTTCCCATAGTGACCTCAAATTTTCTTGAATATCTGTCAAGGATGTCCCGAAATTTAATGACAACCCCTTCTCTTTATTTGAAAAGTTTTGTGATTTTAATGTCGCTATGCTCAAGTAGATATTCAGGGACTGTTGATGTCACCAGGTGAGGAAGATTAAACTTTATCTTTGTAATGGAGACATATTTATTTATTTTAGACAAAAAAAAGGTGTTTTGCCATAATAAAAAAAACCCTGCAAAAACACTGGCCTTTTCTCCCGTACCCTTCCATCCCACCTTAAGATGCAACGCACTTTGAAAAATAGCCTCTTAATCTCCCAAGTAGGCGACGTCTTTAAGCAAGCTCTCTTCTTAAGTGGCGTTCAAGTATTACGTAAGCACATTTTTGACCATTTTTAGCCCCTCCCTTCCCTTTGTAAGCAAAAATAATCAAATGCCTGACTTGCCCCCTCTTGCTTACCTGAGATTTGTCAACTTTTTTTTTCATTTGTTCACAAAAATAACCATTCTTTTTTTTTCATACACTTTTGCCTATAGCCTGAACAGGTAGTAAGACATGATGAAAAAAAGAATCATGCAATTTATACGATAAACTGCTGATAATTATTAACCATGGAGGTATAAATTAATATTGCAAAATAATTGACAACTAACACTGGTATATAATGGATTTTAATTATTTATTGAATAGGTAAAATTAAAACAAGCTATAACATTATAAAACTTTTAAATGAAGTTATAAAAAAAGGATTATTAGGGAATACATGAATATTATATTTATAAAAAACACTTTAACTCCATTTGATCCTTGAATCCACTTCTCATCACTTCTAATTTATTTATGTTCCNCATAGTCCATTCAATCTTTGTCTTCTATAGACTTCTCCACTTCTTCCTCGTTTAGCCACTCAGCACCTTCATTGCTGCAAAAAGTCCAAGAGGATTGCGATTCGCCCTCCCTCAATTTTGCCCGTCTTTCTCTGTCTTACGTAAGCATTTTATGACTCCCCCACCTCCTTGTCAACAAAAATAAGCAAAGCTCTAACCCCCTCCCCCACTAAGGTGCTAACGTTATATCGAACGACGCCCCCTACCCCGGGCAACACATCTTGATACCCCACACTCAGCATTACTGTTGTTATTTTAGTCAAAGAATATGTACGGGTGGTCCAAGAGAATAAGACCAAAGGGGAGACTGGGAGAAAAACACGTCTATAACCATCAAAATGTTGAATTCAATTTTTTTGATGAACACAATACTTTCTCTACCCAAGGGGTCACGAAAAAATAAAAATGCAAGGCATTGTTCTCACATATTGATCCATTAGTGATTTAAGTTTTGAAAATATTAACGATAATTAATGACAAGACGTGATATAAATGAGGACAGAGTAATGTAGGTTTATATTTCTTAAGAGACTAGTTAACTTTACTAAAACAATTTAAAATAAGCTCTAAATATTATTATAGCTACTAAAATAATATTTAGGGTTTATAAATATAAATTTATACTACTGTCCTCCCTTATTACACGTCGTGGCCTATATTAATATTTTCAAAATTTAAACCACTAATGGATCAATATGCTTATATGAACCATGCCTTCTTTTGTTTTTTTCGTGACCCCTTGGGTATAGAAAGTATTGTGCTAGTCAAAAAAATTGAATTCGAAATGTTGATAGTTATTGACATGTTCCTTGTGTTTTTCTCAAAGACATCTGTCTGTCTGTCTTTCTATCTCGACATTTACCCGTTTCGTTGGCCGCGTGGTCTAACGCGCTACTCTCGTGTTAAACTAGGCTGTAAAAGACAGGGAGATCAGTGTTCGATCCCGGTAGGGTGCAATGAAAGTGGTTTTTCTAGATGCTTTTCCACTCCCCCTCCACGCAAGTGGGGATGCACTTCCTCTAAATTATTATTATTATTAGCACCGCGTCTTACTACCCGTTCGGGTTATACGCACTTACGCTAATGTGTAATGATAGGGTGATTGTGAGATGAAATGGAGGACCTACAGTTTAACGTGGGATCCGAACCACGGTGGAGGCCTGGCATTCCTCACATTCACAAGATGTATTGTCAGAGGTGAAGGAATTCCTCTAAATTAAACCTTTGTAATCCCTAACACATTAGCGTAATTAGTACATAGGCGTATAACCCGAACGGGTAGTAAAACGCGGTGCTAATAATAATAATAATAATAATTTATCTAGGGTTTTTACAAGGTAAAATCTAGCTTAGTTTTAAATGTTAAGCTGTTGGTTGTGTAAAATGGTTAAAATTGCATTCAATGAAATCCATTTCCAGAACATTTGAAAGTAAATTAAGAGGTTTCAACTGAATATTTTGTATACGTGATCCAATTGGATGTTATAAAGTGTTGATAAAAGCATCTGTACGTGATCGACCCTCCATTTTTTTTTTACTTCCTGTTTATAAAGTCTACTTTTTTTTGTTTTATAAATCTCTTGCTATTAGCGAATCTATCAAAGTGTTCCATTTTGTTGACATATAGTAGCACGTGCGTGAATGACGATTTCTCGACATCAACTTTGCTCCAAATGCTTGGTACGAGAGTATTACACAAGTTTCAACATTGGTTGCAAATAATACGCGTGCTTTTGATCACTATACAGGTTACTCATTCTTTATTTTCAAATTGTCACACGCATTAACGAAACAGTTTTATTATTTCACACCACTGCATTGGTGGACACGTGGTCTGTATGTCAAGCCCATGTGGTGTGGTCGGCCGGTGATGGGCAGGTCTGGGTTAGAATCCCATCCGGGGTTATTAAGGGTGTTCTTTTTTTTTTATCAGAAACGCAATCGTCATGCGAATTCTACCTTTCTGATCCGTATCCCATTAAGTAAATGCTATATTGAACTAGGAACTCGGAAGGACAAAAGTACGCCACCTATCACCATCTTGAGTTAGTTCTATCCAGTCCACCTCATTACACCCTATCCCTGTCACGCGGTCTAACGCGTCATCCTGGTGTTACACTGAGATTGCTGGCGACGAGGAGATTGGGGTATAATCTAAAGGAAATGTAACATAATTTGCGTGGAGGGAGAATGGGGAGTAGTTTAGGGAAACCACGCTTCGGTAGCCACGTGGTCTAACGCGCTACTCTCGCATTGGACTAGACTGTCGATGACGGGGAGATCGAGGTTCGAGTCTCGGGCGGGTGTATTGAAGGTGGTTATTCAAAAATGGTTTTCCATTCTTCCTCCACGCAAATGCGGGTACACTTCCTCTAAATCCAACCTTACTCACCCCTAGACCACTAGCGTAATTAGAAGCTAAGCGTAGTAGCGAACGGGTAATAACGCGAACCTCGGATATCCCCGTCATCAGCAAACTAGTTTAGCAAGAGAATGGTCGGACGCCTTCATTAAGTCTGTAGCGTGTCTGCCTACTGGGCTAGGGGCTCAAGAGTTCGATCCCTGGTACGGCCGAAAATGTTAAATATTGTATCCCTTTTTCATAGTGATGAATTAACGTTTGTTCTAGAGCAATGGTTCTCAAACTGGGGCACGCGGGCAACTTTCAAGGGGTACATGAGCAGCTCTCAAGAGAAAATATGTTACATGACAAGAGAATCAAACGTGGCGGGGAATTTTTGAGGTGACTGAGGGAAATTTTCTCCTTTGATTGATTATCTGATCTTTGTCATTTGGGGAGAATTTATCGACATTTTGTCACGACCAAGGGGTACAATTTAATCATTTTTGATAACCATCGTTCTAGAGCAGGGTTCCCAACTTTTATTTCACTTGCGGACCCCTTGGCAACCCATTTCCATAAATTGCACCCTTAATTTTTAGCACAATACACATTACTACAATAGTAGTTATTTCTAATTTATTTGTTGCAACTGAAAATAAATGGCATAGTAATGGTATTAAAAACAATATAATAATGAGAAATATATATTTTACATTTAAAAAGCGAAGGTTACAATAAAAACTAACACATTTAATTTATTTATTAATTTATTAATAATTATATAACTTTTTATGTTTGAGATTAAAATTATTTTCTCAAGGTAAAAGTCGAATATTTTGGTGTACCCTCCAAACTTCTTGGGACGTACCCCACGTTGATAACCATTGTTCTAGAGTCATGTTAGTTTATAATTCGTGTGCCGCCATATAAAATAGGTTCAGAAAGTTAATGTTAAATATACTACCTAGAATTTTTTTTTTAAAAAAAAGCTACTGAAGCGTTAAGATCATGCGAACACACATTATGAGGGTTTCCTTTGAAGATTCACGAGGCTTTAAAAGCTAGGTATAAGAATAGGCGGTTGCTTACATTTTCAAATAAATCCAATTAGAAACGGTTTTAGTTTCCAAGAAACGAGGTCCATATATATATATATATATATATATAAATCCCTGTATTGCAGCTGTTTTCATTTGAATCCATATGTAGTGTACAATCAACAGCACAAAACTAAAGAAAGTAACAAAACGTGATACCCGCCTCGGTGGCGTAGTTGGCTAACGCGCTAGTCGTGTTGAGCTCTACTGCTGAAGACGGGGAGATCGAAGTTCGTATCTCGATCGGGTGAACTGGGGGTGTTTTTCCTAAATGGTTTTCCACTCTCCTTCCACGCAAATGCGGGTTCACTTCCTCTAATTTCACCTTCCCAATTCCTAATCCATTAGCGTAATTAGTACTTAAAGCGTATAACCCGAGCGGTTAGTAAGACGCGGTGCTAAATAATAATAATAATAAAACGTGAGAATAAAGCTCAATGATTCAGTCTTTTGATATTTTTGTTTTATGTTTAACTTTATATTCAACCCACTTCGGTGGTCGCATGATTTAAGGCGACATCTTAACAGTAGACTAGACTTCCGATGATGGGGAGATCAAGTGAGTTTCGAATTTTGATCGGGTGTACTGAGTTTCTTTTCTGAAATGGTTTTCCACTCTACCTCCACACAAATGAGGGTACATTTCCTATAACTATAACCTTCCTCGTCCCTTAAACCATTTGGGTAATTAGTGAATAAGCGTATAACCCGAACGGGTAGTAAGACGTTGTGCTAATAATAATAATAATGAACACTCATTTGGTGATTTTATCGGCTATTTTTTTTAGCACCGAGTCTTACTACCCGTTCGGGTTATACGCTTATGTACTAACACTACTAATGGTTTTCAGGAAGGTTATAGTTAGATAAAGTGTACCCGCAGTTACTAGAGGGAGAGTGGAAAACCATTTAGGAAAAAGTCTCAGTACACCCGACATATATTTGAACCTCGATCTCCCATCATCGGCAGTCTAGTCTACTGCGAGACCATCGCCTTAGACCATGTGGCCACCGAAGTGGGGTCCCCTGCTTCTTAATATCCCAACATCGTTGAAAAACTTACTACGAAGATTTGTGCTCCAGCCATCATGGTTGCACATGTTCATCGGTGACCGGCAATAAGAGGAAATGCTATAAAATGGACATAAAACCACACGTGTGTGTCCAGACCGTATTTTCGTCTGGTCTTTGTGTTGGTTCGCTCCTGTATACCAACTTTAGGGGAACAAAAATATATCCAGCTCTGAACGTTTTATACCATCCCGTCTTTGTAAATATCGTCTTAAGGGCGTTATCCACTAATACGTATCCTAGAATCGTGTCATCGTTGAGTATCTAGTGATACGATACGACGCAACACTGTCTGATATATTTTTTTTTTTCGTATCACTACTGCGTATCCGTATCAAAACTAAGGACACGGGACTACGTTACGTTTTGAATTTGAGTGATCGGTTCTAATTATTCTGCAGCAATGAGCCCTAATGATGGACACAATCGAGTACAAATAATCGAGTAACTCGATTGTGTTGAGTAATCGGGAGTACTCGATTCTTCTGAGATTACTCGAGTAACTTTACTTGGACCTCGTTATTCTTTTATTTTCTCTTTTATTACCAGCTAACTGAGAATCGACCTTATTGGCTGGACTATTTAGCATACTATTTCCAGTTAAAAGGCATATTCCCTTAGAGCTCATTTCTCATCAACAGTTTCTGCTGCAACTCAAAAATGACCCTTTATGGTTTAAATGTTGTACATGCATTCTAAATACAAATTACTCGCAGATG
Organism: Timema douglasi; assembly: GCA_901482245.1. Lineage (NCBI taxonomy): Eukaryota > Metazoa > Arthropoda > Insecta > Phasmatodea > Timematidae > Timema > Timema douglasi. The sequence goes on from CABEEJ010001814.1 coordinate 73,671, forward strand.
TAAGGTACACAATGGAAAAGCACGCTAACTAAGCGTATCCCATTTCCGATTCTTTTTAAAAGTACTCGATGAAAGTTACTCTATTTTTTTTTTTTTTTTACTTGGCACCTCGGCAGTCTTATTTCCACAATCGCATATAACGAAACTAATCATTGTATTTCTTAATTATTTTATTGATTATAATTTCTCCTTAGTAAAATATGATTACTTATAAATTGAAGGGAATGCCAGGCCTCCACCGTGGTTCGGATTCCACGTTAAACTGTAGGTCCTCCATTTCATCTCACAATCACCCTACCATTACACATTAGCGTAAGTGCATATAACCCGAACGGTTAGTAAGATGCGGTGCTAATAATAATAATAATAATAATAATAATAATAATATAAATTGAAACTAATTAGAGTAAGTTACAAAATAAAAAAAAATTGAGACTGTTTTCATTTTTAAAAACGTACAATTATTATCAATTTCTTTAACATGAATGTATATATAAAAGCTTATTTTATTAAAAAGAGCATAAAACAATTATTTTTTGCGAGATACTTATTAAAACGCACCCTTTCATACTGACTGCATGCAAGGTAATAACTGAAAATAAGGAGATGTAGGTCACTGTCTGTGTCGACTGACTACTACAGGAAGAGATTATTAGTAACGAATTCCATTGCAAGACTCCCGAGTTATGTTGTCCAACCGATTGCCACGGGACGATTCAATTCGCTAAAAATTACTCGATTACTCAATTCTTTGTATCACATTTTGACACGACAATTTCCCATCTCGAACTAGAGCCGAAACCATTTTACGGATCGCTCTAAAACTTTTCATAAAGTCTCACGGGGAAGTTTTTTTTGTTTGTTTTTTAATTAGATACCTAACCCTGAAATTATGGATATTCATAAGATGGGGAGGAAAAGAGAAAAAAATTATTTGCTCAAAACACGCTTTAACGATTTTGATTAAATTTGGTATCCAGACAAAGTTCAAACAAAAGGTCAACTCTCATTTAATCATCAAACTTATTTGAGGATATTTTAAAAAAGAGTAGAAATGTTCCAATTTTGATATCTCCGCAACTATTTGAGATACGAAAAAACTATTGTAGAGTTGTAGAACAATAATGAATATTTTGGCTAATTTCTAATCTATAACCAAATATAGTATTCTTTGTGAAAATCTTTAAAAATTAAATTTAGGCCTGCACTTAACCGTAAATTTACTATAATGCACTTTGGTTGACAGAGATGTTAATCTTTTCTCAATGTTTTTGTAACAGTGTATATTATTTCATTTATGCTCTTTGGTGGAATGTGATCTTTATTTTTCCTATATATTTCTGCAACACGGTATGTTTTTTTTTAATCAATACATCATACAACCCATTCGGGATATAGTTCTATCTACTGATTACGCTAATGGATTGGGTTGAATTAAGAGAGAATGTATCCGCATTTACGTGGAGAAAGAGTGGGAAACCATTTAGGGAAAACAACCCTCTGTACACCCGACCGGAATTCGAACCCCGATCTCCCTAGTAAATATCCAAATTTATAACCGCGCCAGTAGGTGCACGCAGCTAAAGGCATTAGTTCCCTATTGTCTGGTTTGGGAAGGTGCCACCTACATTGAGGTGTATTTTTTTCTTTAAACGCTTTTCTAATCTCCTTCAATGTAAATGTAGGTACAATCTCTTTCTATTTTATACCTTATCTGTTTAGGTGGCCTCATGGCCCAAGGATTTACTCTCGCAGTAGACTATCCTACCGATGATGGGGAGGTTGGGGTTCGATCCCAGTCAGGTGTACTAAGGGTGGTTTTTACTAAACGGTTTTCCACTCTCCCCCCACGCAAATATGGGTACACTTCATCTCATTTAAACCTTACTAATCCCTAACAGATTAGTGTAGCTGGTACATAGGGGTATAACCAAAACGAGCGTCGATAGCTCTGATCTCTAAGGAAAAATTATTATTTATAAAAATAAAAGTGGTATCAATATCAAAGACATGGCCGCCAAAAAACTTACCTCAATCTTTGTTAAAAAAAATTGGAGACTTTTTATCGTTGTTCGTTTTTTGTCTCGTTATATTATTTCATAATTTGTGATATTTATCAACAACAAAAGTTTTTAATTTGTCTAGTTACTATATTTTCGATAATCCGTACTGGGTTTATCACAATTATCAGAGCTCTACTGTGTGTGTGTGTGTGTGTGTGTGTGTTTGTGTGGCTGTGTGTGTGTCTGTGTGTGTTGTCTCCTGGTAAAAAATAGTTTTCTTTATTCTCGCTGACACCAGCTTCTGCTAGAAGCGGCTTTTACACACACGTGGTAATGATGCTATGTTTGAATTATGAGCTAAAATTAATGAGTATGCTTTGATAGAAGCCATATGTTGACACACGCGGATTGTAGGCCTGTCTTGGCTTCGTTTATAGCTAAAGAATTAGTCATATGTTTAATTAATAAAAAAAACATTCTGGTTCGATAGTTCTGTTGTAGCACATTCTATATGCACTCATTTAATAACAGTGACCAGTAACAATGTTACCAAACTATTGATTGCAACCCAAACTGTTACACACTTTAAAGTATGATTCACACAATAGTAGGAAACATTGGCACAGCCAGGATTAGATTTTTTTGGGAAGGGGAGGGAGGGGAGAGGGGGGTCGGGGCGGCTTAGTTTCACTGACTAACTAAGCGGGATACATTGGTTTTCCCCGCGGGAAAAATTGAAAATTTAAGTACTGCAAAATGCTAATGCATCAAAAGAAATACAATAATATCCAAAATAATTTAAAATTTAAATGGTCATAATTCTGTAATTATTATGACTATTAAGTTTTTATTAACACATTTTTATCCATGCATACTACTAGAATATACAAACATGCAAGTTTCAATAAATTGTATTTTGTAAATTTGATTTATAAAATTATTTTATGAGCTATAATCTGAAAATTCAAATAAGCAGCTTGCAATAACACTCAACTCACAAAATCACTTTTTAACTAAATCACTCTAGTATTATGTTAATTTTCCTTGGCTTCATAAGTTCCTTTAGAACTTAATCCTCCCCATGTGGAAAGATCATATCTGGCCAGAGCTGTTCCATAACTGGGCCAGATATACCCAGATAAACCCATAAATGGGCCAGATATACCCAGATATACCCATAAATGGGCCATATATACGCATATCTGGGCCAGATATACCCAGATTTGGGCCAGATATATTCAGATCTGTGGAAAATCTGGAATTACCAGATCTGGCCAATTCCACTTCTGGGTCAGATCTGTCATTTTTCCACATGAGTCAGTAACTGACACCTCTGGATGTATGTACATGAAGCCCATTAAGTCTGTCTTCATTTGTTAAGTTCCTCAGGTATGATCTCAACAGATTTACGGACGAGAAGGAAGTAGGTGGGTAGCGAGGTCTGGGGGGGNGGGGGGGGGGGAACCCTAATCCCCACTTCCACCCCCTTGGCTGCGTCAGTGGCAGGAACTTATAGTGAACCATAATTATTTTCAACACAAATTAGAAACAGCTGACTAGTGACAATATTTTATATAAGTACGCATTTTTTTAAGCAACGCGTCTTACTACCCGTTCGGGTTATACGCACTAACGCTAATGTGTAATGGTAGGGTGATTGTGAGATGAAATGGAGGACCTACAGTTTAACGTGGGATCCGAACCACGGTGGAGGCCTGGCATTCCACACATTCACAAGTTGTGATTGATACACGTCTTGTCAGAGGTGAAGGAAGGTTTTGGCAATCAGATAAATCTGTGCCGGGACCGAGGATTGAACCCCGGACCCCAGAAGAGAAGTCTGACACCTTACCCTTAGACTACCAGGTCACCAAAATTGTTATTTAATGCCTCCCACAAACGGCGACGTTTCTATGCATAATTATGTACAGAATTCTGTCCCAGTAACTATAACCGTATGTCCAAACAACTAACGTGGCACCCTACTTCGGTGGCCGCACGGTCTAAGACGCAACTCTCACAGTACACTAATGATGGGGAGATTTAGATTCGAATCTTGGTTGAGTGTATTGACTAAATAGTTTTCCACTCTTCCTCCACACAACTGCAGATACACTTAATCTAAATATAGCCTTCCTAATCCCTAAAACCACTGGCGTGATTAGTATATAAGCGTATAACCCGAAAGGTTAGTAAGACGCCGTGCTAAAAAAAATAATTGATATGGCAGTTGTGATCAAAACAATTGACTATCATGGACATTTTTATTGCAATTAACAAGAAGGGGAGAGCTAAATTATTATAGATACAGTAGTGTTACTTTATGTATCCTTTATTTTTTAGCTCTAGTTGACGGTTTAAAAAAAAGTACTAGTCACTGAACGCATTGTACGAAAATCTATTCATGTTTCCTATAGGCTACAAGGTAGAAAAACACTATAGAGTCGCAAATATCCGGCATAAATTGGTGGCATTCCGGGCCGGATGGTACGGAAAAGCCGGATAATACGGAATCCAAGTGTAAATAATTTTACGTATAGGTTTTGCCTACTTTTTTTAATTTTCACAGAACATTTAACTTTGTTTTAATAGAATCTGCCCATTTTCTGATTGCGATGTAGATAGGAACACAGTCATTGGAAGAAGACAGTAAAAATTTATTTATTTAGCACCACGTCTTACTACCCGTTCGGGTTATACGTCTAATTACTAATTACGCCATTGGGTTAGAAATTAGGAAGGTTGAATGTAGAGAAAGTGAACACGAATATTCCTGGAGGGAGAGTGGAAAAACCTTTAGGGAAAATCACTCTCAGTTCACCCGAGCGAGATTCGGACCTTAATCTCCCCATCCTCGGCAGTCCAGATCAACACGAAACTAGCGCGTTAGCCAACTATGCCACTGAGGCGGATCATTGAAAATTAAACGAGAAAGAAATTTTAAAAATCTTTACTATACAGTACTTTATCATGGAAATGGAACAAGTGAAAATAGAGCGTTAATTGGATTACATGATAAATTATGTAAATGTTTTTTAGAGGATATGTTTGACCTGGTGGTCTAGGGGTAAGGTGTCGGACTTCCGTAGTGGGGGTCCGGGGTTCAATCCTTGGTCCCGGCACGGATCTATCTGATTACCAAACCCTTCCTTCACCTCTGACAAGCCGTGTATTAATCACAACTTGTGAATGTGTGGAATGCCAGGCCTCCACCGTGGTTCGGATTCCACGTTAAACTGTAGGTCCTCCATTTCATCTCACAATTACCCTACCATTACACATTAGAGTAAGTGCGTATAACCCGAACGGGTAGTAAGACGCGGTGATAATAATAAATTGTATATGTACCGGTTTGTTTATTTTAAAACGCACTTTTTAACACTGAGAATCGACCCGGATAAAAAGGAGGGATGGATATTGCAACTCTAATGTAATAAAAAATGTTACCTGTTATTGATGATGATGAAAGAGACTTATTCCTCAGTAAACCATTCTTGGCTGTGTCCAAGCTGCCTGCAAACAACGTTTACCGGTCACGTTGAAAAGATATCGGTTCTAACCCAGAAGAGGTCAAAAACTATGTTTTAAGGTGGTGATAGATCAGGTTCCGTTCACTTCAAGCAAGTGAGATCCAGGATACGAACAGGTCCTCTTTTTTGTTAAGTGCCTGCAGAATAATACCAATGATGATTATTAATATCTAGATATCGATGAAAATATTATTATTTTCATAAAAACACATTTGTTATAAAGCTTAAGTTTGGTATGGAATGGATTGTGAGATAAAGTCCCTATTTTTTCAATTATTATGAAAAACCCAATTTTTTTGCTTAAAAAAAAGATTATCTAATATAAAGAAAACATTTAGTTTAATTTTCTACCGATAGTATTCTGAACCGTTTTCAAATATCATGGCCATTACCCGACTATTTTTCTTAATTTTAAAAAGTTTCTTAACAAATGCTGCGATTCTTATGAAAAATAAACAAGAACTTTTTTTAGCACCATTTCTTATTACCTGTTCCGGTTATATGCATGTGTACTAATTACGTTAAATGAGTTAGGGATTAGGAAGTTTGAAATTAGAGGAAGTTTATTTAGGTGGAGCAAGGGTGGAAAACCATTTAGGAAAAATAAACACTCTCAGTACACCTGACCGGAATTCAAACCCTTATTTCCTTGTCATCAGCAGTCTAGTCTAACACAAAGAGTGATGCCTTAGACTATGCGGCCACCGAATCAGGTAATAACTGTTGATTTTATATGTAGAAAATTAAACTAAATTTATCATAGAGTAATATTTAATTAATGGTTTGTTATAAAAACTGTAAAAATATGTACCTTTATTCGCGATTCCTCCATCTCACATTAAATCCCAATTAAAGAGATTATCAAGGCGTATTAAAATAGCGTAGTAATAAACATATTGAAAAAATTTCTCTTAAAAAATGGAGAAGAAATTGTTTCTTTTGAGAATGAATCTCGAATTAATTTTAAATCAACAAAATATGAGAGAGGTCTACTAAGTAAAATCGCTGAGAATATGATTAAATGCTAGACACCTTCTCAGTCTCCTGAGCTAAGGGTCCCCGAGTTCGACTCCTGTCATGGCTGAAAAAAATATCATTGATGAAATATGTGTTTACTCTTTCGCAGTGGGGAATTAATGGTCTAGGGTTGGATGTTGTGTCTGTTCTAGATTGAGGTTAGTTTACAAGTCGTGTGCTGATATAACCAGTGGGTTCGGAGGGTGCATTTTAACTACCTGTAATAATCGAAATAAGATCATATACTATTTTATTTTACTTTTAATATTACTAACCGTCTGGGATATTTCCATATTAATACTGATGGGGTAGTGAAGAGGAAGTGAACCCACAGTTGCGTGGAAGGAGAGAGAAAAACCACTTAGAAAAAACACCTTAGTTTGCCTACCCTCGACCTCTGGGAGGTCAACCTTATTATTATTATTAGCCCCACGTCTTACTACCAGTTCGGGTTGTACGTAATTACGCTAATGTTTAATGGTAGGGTGATTGTGAGATGAAATGGAGGACCTACAGTTTAACGTGGGATCCGAACCATGGTGGAGGCCTAGCATGTCACACATTCACAGGTTGTGATTAATACACTTCTTGTCAGAGGTGAAGGAAGGGTTTGGTAATCAGATAAATCTGTGCCGGGACCTAGGATTGAACCCCGGACCCCAGCACAGTCTGACACCTTACACCTAGACTGACAGGTCACCCTAATGCGTTAGAGTTGAACGTCTGCGTGGCCATTTCTTCCTTACCGAGGCGGCCCCCTTAGGCAAGAATGCTTTTTAAACAAGTGTTTTTCAGAATACATAAAAATGTGAGAGTCCCCAAACGTTAACTACCCTAATCCCCCTTCATTTTCCCCTTGTCCTTACTCAATTAATATCAATGCACCCCTATTATCTCACCCTTCTCATCCCTTAAAATTATCTGTAAACTGTTCACAGACAAAAAACAACAACATAGACTAAGGCTGTGTCCATGGACTTGTTGCTGCTGCTTTGAAAATAAATTATTGTTGCTAGTAGTTATTTTTATCTATTTTTTTTAGCACCGCGTCTTACTACCCGTTCGGATTATACACCTATGAACAAGATACAATCATGTATTAATGATTAGGGAAGTTTTAATTTAGATGAAGTGCACCCATATTCGCGTGTAGGGAAAGTAGAAAACCATTTAGAAAAACAAACCTTGATGCACCCGACAGGGATTGGACATTGATATCACAGTCTTTGGCAGTATAGTCTAACACGAGAGTAGCGCATCAAACAAAGCGGGCGGGGTACCATTTTCTTGATTGACATAGTCCGGACGGTTAGTAAGACGCGGTGGAAAGACAAAACACTAACACTAACAAGATTTTAATCTGATCAGGGAGGTTGGGATTCGAATCCAGATCAGTTTAACCCACTTAAATGGTTGAATGGTCTAAGGCGTCACTATCGTGTTGTACTGGCCTTCTTATGATGGGGAGTTTTCGGTTCGAATCCCGGCTGGATCTTTTGAGGGTAGTTTTTCCAAAATATTTTTCCACTCTCCCTACACGTGAATGTGGGTACATTTCTTCTAAATATAGCCTTTATAATCCCTAAAAGATTAGCGTAATTAGTATATAAGAGTATGATAACCCAAAGGTGCACTAAGACATGATGCTAACATACTCGAAGCAGTTTTTATTAATTAATTCATGCAAACACCCCGCTCGGTGGCTTAGTTAGCTAACGCGCTAGACCGCTAGTTTCATGTTGAGTTAGACTGCCAAGGACGGGGAGATAGAGGTTCGAATCTCGCTCAGGAGAACTAGGTGTGGTTTTCCCCTAAATGGTTTCCACTCTCTACACGCAAATGCGGGTTCACTTCCTCTAAATTCAACTTTCCTATTTCCTAAACCATTAGCGTAATTAGTACTTAAGCGTATAACCCAAACGGATAGTAAGACGCGGTGCTAAATAAATAATAAATAAAAAAATCATGCAAATAAAAATTTCCACAATCAAGTATTCCATTTGATAAAACAATTACATGATGGCCTGAAATAGTTTAAAGTTTTCTTTGTTATTTAAAACACTCAAATAAAACTGTTAATTTTTGATTTCTTTATATGAGTGCAAGTCTAATAAATAATAATACTATAACATTGTTGCAGACAAGCTGGCTAGTTAGGATACGGCCAGACTGAGCGCACGCGATGAAAGAAAGAACCGGTTCTATTTTTCAAGCGCGCGCGCTCGACCCGGTACAGTCTAGTTTACAGGCGCTAGGCAATATTAATGTATGTTGGTTCGTTGAGGCTGGGAAACTTCTCATTTTGACATTTTTATTACTATCCATAGGTTTAGCACACTTGCTACTAACGGCCTCATTTAATTGGTAAAATCATAAACCATACATATATATGTATAACTGATATGTTAAAATACTTCAATATTATAATCAAAGTAGGCCTTTACAAATAAGAAATCGCCATTATTACGGAGAGAGGATGAGAAAACCACAACAATAAATCACTTGTCGAAAACCACCCTCAGTTTAATTTAGCCAAGATTCGAACCTTTGCCCCCTTGTTAACAACTATAGAGAGCTATCTTCCTATCTGCTAATCACGCGATCGCCAGTTGCTCGTACGCTTGTCAGTCTGGCTGAACCTTAAGGCCGATTCTACACTAGCGTTTTAAATGCCGCGATTGTTGCTCAGAATGGTTTAAAGGTAGATATTGTACAGGCCGGCTGTATTGTAGGACTTTATTTGTTGGAGGAAACTCGCAAAAATAAAACCTCGTCAAAAGAGACGTTGGTGGACTCTCCCCACATTATCGAACCGTCTCTCAACAGGACAGTTTCATATTATGTTTGTGAATCACAGAATGTACCCAGAGAAGTTATTATTAGTACTATAGAATGTCTGTGGTTTCATTTGATGAACTACTGGGTTTAGAGAATGGAAATATTGCAAAACGTGACACCATCTTGAGGAAGAGTATTTATTATTCCTGCTGAAAGACTTGTTGTGACATTGAGGCACAACTGCCTGTTAACGCCTGGTGTAGTTTGATTCGCGTTTCTACCGCTAGGCGGTTTTAACTCCTCCAGAGGTAGCGGTCAAAACGCTGGTCTAGACGAAAACATTATCTTCTAACTTGATAACAAGGGTTTCTTTCAAAGGCGCTGTTGATAGCGTGTTAACTGCTAGCGTTTTAACAGGCCTTAGATATGTCTCGCGGAATGAATGCGTACTGCGGGCCATGCATTTTCCAGCCCTGGTCGTCTCCCAAAATACCTGCTCATCATTGAACATAGAGAACGAATAAAGAAATGCTTCACAAATCTTTTTCTTTTTTTTGCCTAGGATAAAATACTGCTAAAAACAATAGATTTATTACAATAATCAAGGAAGAAACAGATATTATTAAGAAGTGACTTGATTTTAAGGAAATAAGCTTACGTCAAAAAATGGTATATTAAATTGTTATGAAATAAACTAAACAATACAAGTATATCAAATCCTTAATGGTTATAAAATGAATTATAATTTTAAGACAAATTTTTAGTTATAATAGAGAACAACAATGAAAGTTGACTAGTCTAATTTTCTAAAAGCAAGTAATATCGGGAATAAAATAAGATTTGAACTAAAACCTTTATTCTTAAATTGGTATTAGATATGCTTTAGTGATGATAATATAAGAAAATGTCAGAACATAATTGAGTACAAATTAATTTAAGTTAGCAATAAACTATGTTAAATAAATAATAAGAAGGTAGGCTTATTAGACAATTCAATCTAATAGTGTTATATAGTCAAGTATGTAAGTGTTGAATAGAAAGTGCTTAAACTAAAACTAATGAGATTTAATTGGAATTATTATCTATAGCATTTTAAAATACATGGTAGCAAGACAATGACCAATTTAAAATTTAAAAATTATTGAAACAATTGCATAAAGTCCGTTCACAATAGGAATTGTTTTCTGAAAGGCCTTTTTCTCAACCAGAAATATATTATATAGTAGGATATTGGTAAGAAAAAAGACCTTTCAGAGAGTTATTCCTACCGTGAATGGAGTATAAGTAAATTTGAAATTTATAAGAGAAATGAGCGAATTGAAAACAAAAGTTAGATATTAGAAGTTAGATATAAGAAGTGACTTGATATATGTTTCTGCCTTGATTATTATAATATTATATCTCCTTTCTACAACTATAATGAATATTATAAAAATAATAGATTTATGTTTTATAAAACAAAGTTTAACCTTGAAAACGTCCACCAAATCAAAAATATTTAATTCTGTCCTTTTTATTTCCCCCTCGAAACCACACAACTTTTATTCGAATTTTCTTTTAAGTTTCTTGTATACTTTTCGAGGTAAACAGTTGTAAACTTTAATCAAACTCAACCTATATATAAACAATGCAATACTTTTTTACTAAAATAAACGTAAAAAGTTTAACAAATGAGTGTCTTGTGAATTTTTCATAGCAACACAGAAAAAAAATAGAGTTAACAATACGTTTACTTACTTTTCAACAATGCTGCCAGTGGAAGATTTCGAATCTTTTAAATACACCTTACAGTTTATTATAGAGTCAAATTATCAACAAAAAAAATAATCAAAACCAGCCATTTTAAACACTCACACTTTAAAAGTGAACAATCAGAAATTTTCTGTCCCACTACTAAATATACGAAAGCTTTTTCATTGATGACTGTAAAGTTTTAATTTGAAATTCTTTATTTTTACGTTCGGTTCATATTTACTTGTTCTATGGAGGAAAAAAAAATGCTTGGTCTATTTCTCACTACAGACTTTTATTCTCTCTCCCCTTGGGCTCAATATACGAGTTAGATTGATCTGTGGTAGTCGATCGCTCTCTGTAGCTTCCTCATTTCCCCACCCCCTCTTTTTTTTCCCTCTCCTAACATATCTTCCCCCACTCCCACTTTCAGGGGGACATAGTTATCTCAACTCGCCGCGCCTCCTAGGTAACCGATATAATGCCAATCAGATGTACGTGCTTAGGTTAAAACTAATTATATTTTATTTAATTATTATCTTCACCAGGTCTTACTAACCGTTCCAGTAGCAGGCTTATGTACTACAGTAGCCCCACGGCTTATTTGGTGCTGACTGGCAGCTGACAGCTGACAGCTTTGAAAAGTTACCAGACCAAATTATGTATCCCTACGCCGAGCCATATGATCTGCAAAAATATGTGTTTAGCAGCTGTCAGTCAGCACCAAAGAAGCTACGGGGCTACTGTACTGTAGCTACGTTAATGTGTTAGGGATAAAGGAAGGTTGAATTCTTGAGGGAGTTTGAAACCCGAATTTGCGTGGAAAAAAAGTGGTGGAAAACCATTTAGGGAAAATCACCCTCAGTACACTTGTCTGGGATCGAACCTCGATCTTCCCGTCAACGGCAGTCTAGTATAGGGGTTGGCAACTGGTGATCGTGATCGACCGGTCATCTCACGGACATTTTCAATCAATCACGAAAGGAAACATTTAACGTTGTTAAGAGTTGAACTTTGATTCTTCTAAACTTACAAATGTTTCGAGAACTTTGAAATAATATTCGAGTGTGACCAGAATTAACTTTATCCGTCATGATCCGTAGTGTGCTGTCATGATCCGTAGTGTGCTGTCATGATCGGTAGTGTGCTGTCATGGTCGGTAGTGTACTGTCATGGTCGCTAGTGTGCTGTCATGGTTGGTAGTATACTGTCATGATCGATAGTGTGCTGTCATGATCGATAGTGTGCTGTCATGATCCGTAGTGTGCTGTCATGATCGGTAGTGTGGTGTAATGGTCGGTAGTGTAGGTGTAATGGTCGGTAGTGTGCTGTCATGATCGGTAGTGTGCTGTAATGGTTGGTAGTGTGGTGTAATGGTTGGTAGTGTGCTGTCATGATCGGTAGTATACTGTCATGATCCATAGTGTGCTGTCATGATCGGTAGTATACTGTCATGAGCGTTAGTGTGCCGTCATGATCCATAGTGTACTGTAATGGTCGGTAGTGTGGTTTAAGGGTCGGTAGTGTGCTGTCTAGATCGTTAGTGTGCCGTCATGATCCATAGTGTACTGTAATGGTCGGTTGTGTGCTGTCATGATCAGTAGTGTACTTTTTGTTATAAGAAAATCATATAGTTTAATACGAAAATGTAAATTTTATTTATTCTATAAATTTTCTTTTAGAAAGGTTGGAATACAAAAAAGTTAAAATAAACTGACAAAAATGTGGGTGATCGCGAGAATTTTGATAAATCTTTTAAGTTGATCAAAGTCAAAATAGAATCCTGACCCCTGCTATAGTCTCTTGTGAGAGTGACGCCTTAGACAATGCAACCAACGAAGCGGGCATTAGTGTACTTCTTTGGGTGGTTTGGTTGGGTATTAAGACGTAATTTACAACTTTTTTCCATAGAAATTCTAAAAAAAAAAAAAATCCATCCACTGTAGACTCTTTCGCTCTCGCTCATAGAAATTCACGTGTGCTGATATAATCATGTGGTACGTCGCGTATCACTGGAGGTACACGTACCACAGTTAGGGAAACGCTTTTCTAGAGTTTAGGCATAAATTGTCGATGGGATGCTGAGGTACCATTATGGTGCAGCAATGGTCCCCTAGGAGTGCCGCGAAAATGTGGGAAGCTAAAAACTGGAATCTATACGTATGCACTAGAATAATAGTATTGATTAATTATTATTATTATTATTATTATTACTAGCAGCGTGTCTCACTACCCGTTCGGGTTATACTAACGCTAATGTATAATGTTAGAGTAATTGTGAGATGAAATGAAGGACCTACAGTTTAACGTGGGATCCGAACCACGGTGGAGGCCTGGCATTCCACACATTCACAAGTTGTGATTAACACACGTCTTGTCAGAGGTGAAGGAAGGGTTTGACAAACAGATACATCTGTGCCGGGACCGAGGATTGAACCCCGGACCCCGAACGCAGAAGTCCGACACCTTACCCCTAGACCACCAGTTAACCTACTTAGTATTAACTTAAGTATTTCTACGATATATTCTCACTCACAAAAGATTATTTTTATTTTTAGTAGCCTACGTCATCTTCTTAGTGTATAGTACACTCAACACACATAAGGACGTTCCATACTAAGAATGGTGTGAAATATAGGGGAGGTATCAAAGGGTGCCACCCTGATATAAATATAAAGAAACATTGCTCTATACTCTAAAAATAATGTGTGTGAAATCAGTTCGGAGAGCAAGTACATTAGTTCGGGATACACAATACTCCCTTGCAGACGGGACACGATCACTCATACCCGTTGTCTCATTAGTAAACATATAAACCCACCTCACTAGTGTAGATAGGTAAACGCGCTTGTTTCATGTTGAGCTAGACTGCTGCTGGTAACATCGGGTCCTGAGGCGAGCACTTTACCACAAGTTCACCGAGGTCGACAATGAGATTCCTACCATTGTTGTGACTGGTTGAGTGTGTAACCCCACCTTCTCAGAGAAATAATACTCGGCGAGTTACAAGAGATCAATAGTTTTATTGAAAAACAATACATTATATTTGTACACAATAACAATATTTATACCTAGTGACTAGAACTCCGCCACCTCGTGGCTTCCAGAAGGGATAAGAATAAATCTCATTTTGAATTGAGACAACAATGTATTTCTCACAAGTCCAGATTCGTAGTAACCTAAACCTAAACTGTTCTCCCATCTGCTGACAGTAACTTGAACAGTCAAAAGGCTACAAAGATAGCGTAACAAACTATTAAATCTTAACGATTGCGCCATCTTGTGACAACAATATTTGTAATATATAATAACAAGAAATAATCAATTTATAAGAGCCCTGCCCTCTAGTAGCAATAATACGCACTACCGCAAAATAGTAGTTAGGAGACATAATGGCATAATATTGAAAGTGTCTTATGACAACAAAATATACTCAAAAGCATTAAAGTTAGATAATACAATAGTGAATATTTAAATGCTCTGCTTCCCCATAACAAAAAGCTACACTGAAGTCATTAAAGTTATAAAGCACGATATTGGTTAAATAAGACCATGCCCTCTTCATAAAAACAATAATGTAAATTTAAATTTATTAAAGTTATAAGGTATCATCTTAATTACGTAAGCGCTCTGCTTCCTCATAACAACAAAATATGAACCTTTGAGTTATAACGTTGTAAGGCGCCATACCAATAATTTTAAGCACTCTGCTTTCTCATTACAACAAAATGTAAATTTTAACTTATAAAATTGAATACCACCCAGACCATAATTACTTGGCAAATGACGCCAACTAATTATTATTTGGTTGGCCATAGCCTAAGCGAGAGCTAAATCAAACGCTAGCCGCCAAGAGGCAAAACATAAGTTACGTTAACATCGACATGGTGGCTACAGACAGGGAAAACAGGAAAAATCTGGAAAAATAAGGGAATTTTTGGATGACAGGGAAAACAGTGAAATGTCAGGGAATTTAAATAAAAATAAGGAAAAGTCAAGGAATTAAAATATATGTCTAAAATATGCCATTAATTTCGCAACTAAACACAAACATAAGTTAATGATACCTAAATAAAATAACATTTTAATATGTGATCAATAATAAATAAACAAAAGTCATTATCCACCATTAAAACTGGAAAAAGTAGTCAAGGAAAATTTAAAAATGTTGCCTTGAAAACCTAGAAAAGTCAGGGAATTTTGTAAAATATGTTTTAAAGCCACCCTGATCGAGGATAAACTTGGAATCTTCAATAGACAAAGTTCTAAATGAAACATGGCTACCCATTAGCCACGCTAATACCAAATATAAATCCTGGTCCCATAATACGGATTTAAATTATATGTCCAATTAAATAATTTAGAAACGATCCCATAGTTTGGCCGAGAGGGAATTTTGAATAGTTGAAGTTAAGCCCTAACTTAAGTTTCAGCTCTCATCTCGTGCTAAGCCGATGATACAATGAGTATCAATACCAACAAAACATCGCCATATATAGCGGGCACACAAAACAATATGCCCACAGAAATTAGGATAAAAAAGGGGGAAAGGGAAGTGGAAGGGATTAGATCGGAGAGCACGTGGAAAGGTCTAAGGCATCCCGAGAACTAGTAGAATGTGCCAGAACAGTCCAGGTGGAGGAAATAATAACTAGGCGCACCGAGCTGCTTTCTCTTGTTTTCCCTAAGCGTGGCTTTCCTCTTGTTCAGAGGGTCGGATCACACCTCCAGTCTTACTGTGAAGAGGTGTTTGGGAGAGGAGGTCATGGCTATGTGTGCAGTCGATAGATTCCAACAGGTTGGAAGGTGAGTATTATGCTATTTGATTTAAACTGTTACTTGTTACAAGTGTTTGCTGAGGGGCATACGTGCCTAGGTTAAGTTAGTTTGTAAGTCGCGTGCTGATCTTATCCATTCTAGGACGCGAGTGTTAAACACTGCATCAAACTAATTTTCCATAAAAATAGGAAACGTTTTGAGATGAACCCTGCTTTACATATTAAATGTCAATTTAACGTTACCCGCACCTGTGGCCCCACAGTCTAAGGCATCATTCTCGGAATTGACTGGCTTGCCAATGAAGGGAAGATCGGGGTTCCAATTTTGGTCCAGTGTACTGAGAGTGGCTTTTCCTAAACGGATTACTACTTTCTTTCTCTCTCTTCCTCCCACAACGAAAATGTGGGAACACTTCCTCATTCATAGCATGTAATTATATTTACTACATATGCTATAATATGAACGGGTAATAAGATGCGGTGATGAAAACTTAATAAATCTGAACCATTTAGACAGTATATAGTAGGTTTAAATAAATAAAGTGCCAACATTAAGAAAAATTAGTTATATACACATATATACAAGTCCTAAAATTATATTTACAACTTGAATATTAAATTAAATATTTACTATATAACGAATTAACTAATACTAATATAATTACCAATAAAGATATTTAAAATAATGGTATTTTTCTTTGTAATACCGAATAAAAGCTGTAAAGATAATTTTCGGACGCCAGTATATCTTACAACTGTAAAAACTGACATTGCTTCTTATACAAGTGACCACTTCAGGGCATATTGATATACGTGGTAACACTTAAAAGAGTAGATTAAGTAACCTTTATAATTCTTCAGATAAGGTTCATCACATGGTGATCAAACTATTAAATGACAATGACACTGATGTCAAAATTGAGAGCAATGGGTTTACTTAGTTTGCTCAGAATTTGTTTAAATTATTATTATTATTAGTTATTTTCGTCAATTTTGAAGACATGTTCATTTAAATATTATTTTAATATTTCAGTCTAGTTTGGATCGGTTATTTTATAGTATATAGTCCCGAGTAAAGACTTGACCATATTCATAAGCCAAATATTTGTTCAACCCATCATTTTTGGTCAACGGTTCCATCTGGCCCAGAAAATGTGAGCTGGGGGTAAGGGGATATATATATACAGTACCATATAAATATAATTTTTGTTAGCATCACGTCTTACTACCCATTATGGTGATATGCTTATGTGCTAATTACGCGAGTGGTTTTAGGGATGAGGTTGCTATATTTAGAGGAAGTGTATCAATATTTGCGCGGAAGGAGAGTGTAAAGCCATTGTGTCAAAATTTCAACCAATCATATGAAAGAATAACACCTTCGACCATGCGGCCACCGAAGCGGGAAGGAAATATAATGACGAGACTATACCAGACTTATTGGGTTTGCTCCATTCGGTTGAAACACAATCCAATTTTCATAATAAGAGCCTTACTTGACAGCTAAAATAGTTATTAGATCTACCCTCTACAATCTACATTAACTCATGCTATCTGCAGCTGTCACTTTTGATAAATATTATCGGGAACGTGTTGTTTGTGCCCATGTTAGTGGCACCCTTTCAAAAAACGTGGGCGATTGCACCCGCCTAAAATAAACCCTGTTAGCACCCGTCGGCGAGTCAAAGCCTTGATACTAGCAACTGGAAGTTATTAAGAGGACGTATATGACGTTTATTTTTTTTATCGGTCCTGTTTCAAAACTACTAGTTCGGAATGTTAAGTTAAGCTAGGTTAGGTTAGTTTAGGTTAGTCATTTACCTGATATCTCTTTTGCTTGAGTAAAATTTAAAAAAAATGTTTTTGAAAGGAAATACCATAAACACGTTTTGTAAATACAACATTTATATTCCTTAGAACAATAAGAAGGATTTGAATATACATTGGGCGCAAAAACACACGGGCGTGACCAACACGTGTCCATATTATCAATACATACTAAATAACAATAATAATATAATAGGTATTCAATGTTGACCGCAAATAATTATAATTGTTTTATTTTTAAAAGGGGTATTATCTCTCCTATTGTCCGTTTGGAGGATTAGTATTTCTCTTCTATTGTCCATTTGCAGGTATAGTATCACTCCTCTATTGTTCGTTTGGAGATGTAGTATCTCTACTCTATTGTTCGTTTGGAGATGTAGTATCTCTACTCTATTGTTCGTTTGGAGATGTAGTATC
>CABEEJ010001814.1:93632-116420 GCA_901482245.1 Timema douglasi
GGGGGGTTGACGACGACAAAATTTTGGTCCAATCTTAAAATTATTCTAACTAGCATATTGTTTATATTTAAAATTGAAATATTATTTATGAACATAACGGGTCTACAAAGGCTCTAATTCATTTGTTTCTTTACTACTTTTTTTTAAGCATCGCGTCTTACTACCCGTTTGATTGTATGGCCATGTACTAATTACGCTAATGTGGTAGGGATGAGGAAGGTTGAATTTATAGGAATTGCACCCTTGAGAGTGGAAAAATATTTAGGAAAAACCACCCTTAGTGCAACCGACTGTTATCGAATACCGATCTCCCTGTCATCGTCAGTCTAGTCTATTGCGAGATTAGCGCGTTTGACTGTGTGGCCACCTAAGCTCGTTTGATGATGTTTCTGGTGTTAACGTCCTCAAGAGAAATTAATCTTGGTTATAAACGTTGACATTTGGGATATCTATATCTCGATTACATTATAGTTCCATTTAATCAGTTGAAATTATCTTACAGAAATAATAAATTGATATTTTCCGTTTTGAAAAATATTTCGGAAAAAATATAAGGAAAATCTTCCGTCTATCATCTCTACCGTTAGTAAATTATTATTTTCGCGACCTTTAG
This sequence comes from Timema douglasi, assembly GCA_901482245.1. Taxonomy (NCBI): domain Eukaryota; kingdom Metazoa; phylum Arthropoda; class Insecta; order Phasmatodea; family Timematidae; genus Timema; species Timema douglasi. The sequence goes on from CABEEJ010001814.1 coordinate 94,246, forward strand.
TAAATATGCATGTGGGTACGCATACTACTGGTTTAAAACCATAGGCATAAGCATACGTCTCTAAATTATCTATATATATGTATATATATATTTATAATTCATTCACGACTTTAGTTTACTTGGATAACAGCTCAAAACGTTTCTATAAATAGTCCCTAGTATAGCCCTACGCCAACAGTTGACATCTGTCACTTTGGATAGCTGTAATGTAAACCGATGGTAATATATGAATGTGATAGTTAACCACAGTAATTTAGGCCAATATTATGAATATATTTACTTGAGGTCGGACACAAGGCTTATTTATCGTTTCATTCTAATTGAAAAAAATATTATTCACGGCACTTCCACTTAAGGTCTTACGAAAATAGTTTCAATTTGGCGACCGACGAATTCAAACCATGTGGTTGAACATGACGGAAACAAGTTTATTTTTACAATGATGTACCTACGCAGTGGATAGAAATATTTTATTCAGTTACATATTTCAAAATACACTAAACTAAAGATAAAATAATTTATTAGATATAAAAAAAACAAGTATTTTTTCTTTTCCAAGTAAATACGATGACTGTATTAAAAAAGTATTGCTGTATGCATAATATTTCACATTATAGATAACATTCCAAAACGAAGAATAAGTACTTTTAATTATGTTTAAAATATTGTTTTGGATTCGATAGAAAGAAATTATTAAAAGTAATGAAATAGTATGAAAAAACTTAACTTTACGTTATTTTTAATTTAAAACATAACATGTAAAAGACCACTGTTTTTTAAATCAATGTTAAGTTTTTTAATTACAATTGTTGGCAGCCCAAAACCTAAACATATGGTTTCCGAACTGTCATTCAGGTAAAAAAAAAAACCTATCGTGAACAGACTTTAGACTGGGAGTACGTGACCATCGGCGCGAATCTCGCCCAATCGGTCATATCATCCGTGGGAAGTGAGTGTTGTTATGTGTCTATACCATGAGCCACCTCTTTGTTCTGAACTAATGATGGGCAGAATAGGATGAATAGAATCGATTCATTCGATTACTCTGAATAATCGAATGAATCGATTCATTCAATTCTTTCAAAATCATTCGAATATTTTTTTTTTCATTCGAATGAAAACAATAGCCGACTTGACGCGAGCTGGCCTATTCATTCTCTTACCACAAGCGCTGAGGAAAATTGATCTTATTATAATGAATGTTTCCAGGCTATCTCTATACAGGTCTTCATTTCTATTAAGTTCATTTTCAATAAATAGTCCCCATTGCTACACAATAATCGACCTTACACTTTCGAATGATTCTAAGGCTTATTTAATACAAAGTGTAAGTGGTTGTACAGGCTACAACCGAATATCAGCCAAAATGAATTCGAATGAAAATTACAAAATGATTCGACTATTTTGCTACATTATGTAGATTGTTCTTTTTCATTTCCTTTAAATTTTACCTTCCTAACTAACTAAACGCATATAGCATGAACGGTTTGAGAGATTTTTTTTAACCTTGACTTAAATTTATTAAATAGATAAGTATATACTTGTTATGTATTTAATAAAACATTGCCCGGTCGTAATATTCAGATCGTATTATAATTTTATTCATTAAAATAATTGTACATTCTTATAACACAAATATCATTATCCAGCAAACTTTTGTCATCATTGGTCGAGTAGTAATTGTGTTTGATTCTAAGGGAAGCTTTCAGGAGGCATATAATTGATTCAGATATTCAAATTGAAAGTATTTTATCACTTACCCGATATATTAATAGGATTGTAAGCTTATTTATTTTTGTTATGTTTACGAAATATTAAAGGGTCAATTATTTCGACTCTTTTTAACACAAAGGGAAACGTATATTCTTCATATTTTTATTACTACGGAAAGGTATTTTTACTATTGGCGAGATACTTATGTGACTAATGCGTTCACTCATTCCCTGTATAGTATTTTGTTGTGGCTGTACTTTGGTCTTTGACACCGGCACAAGGATGAAGGAACTAAATAATAGAAAAGTGTTGATAAGCTACAAACGCTAAGGAATGCGTGTGGGGAGATCCGACAGCAGGGTGAAGAGATTAGTAGCACAAAGCAAAACGAGCAACTAGTAACTACTTTTAGAAGTAGTAGACATCCGATTATTACCGACTCTTTACTACTTCTCAAAATCATTCGAATGATTCTTTCGATTATTTTTCAAATAATCGAATGATTATTCGATTCTTAAAATCATTCGAATATGCCCATCACTATTTTGAACTTGGCCTAACAAGCATGTGTGTGTTATCATATCAGTCTTTCCCAACGGTGTTGATAATTTCCGCGCATGCGCCTGCCTTCCAGGTGATGCCTTGCGAGACGGTCACACGCCTTTGCTGATAATACACAAGGAAACGTTAGCTGAGCTGAGTGAAACAACAAGTCGTCGTAAAATAGTTCGAAGCAGTTGAGGACATTATAAAACGAGAAAAAAAAGTAAGCAACTAATAATTCTTCTAATAGATTACATATTATTTATTTGTATACGTCTCTCTCATAGCAATAGTCATTGTTCAAGGATACTTACTACAGGACATAGTAAATCAAAACTCTCTAATCTGGGGTGAAAGCGAACGCGAGTTAATGTACGTATTTTAACAGTTTTTATAACAAAAAAAAATGGTTTGGCAAATGAATAAAATATTTCTCCAGTAGATACGTTAATTTTAATTTTTTACACTTGGTTATTTCAACATTTCTTGAATATTTGTCAATCAGCAGAGAGCGGCATTTGAACAGAAACCTTTATAAAACTAAAATAAAAAGTCCTGTCATAATTAACTAAGCAATGCCATTGGCAGATATTAAAGAATTGTATGTAGAAAACTAAACTAAACGTATCTTCTGAAGAGAGCTTTTATTTATTTTGACAAAAAAAAATTCTATTATGAAAACTGACTGACTATTGTAAACGAATTATTTATAAATCCTCTACAACTTAAAGATATTTTACTTTGTCACAAAAATGTCCTGTAGGAGTCTTCCTGCCAGGATGTAGATTAAAAAGTCCGTGGTAGCAAATGTCTATCTAGAATAGGGGGAAATAATGTAGATTTAAAAAGCAAGCCAAAGTTTTCACTGATAAAATAATAAAGCGAATGTTTAAACTCGTCAGAGGAAGAGGGAAAATGTTATCAGTAGATAAACAAGAGGCCTCACAGGGTGAACTGCTCATTTTCTTCCCTCTCTTTCTATTTCGTACATTGGTGTCTAAGTGTGATAGTGCTTAGACTGCTTAGGTACGTCAAGTTAAGATACAACCTACTTCACAATGTAGCTTTGAAATCTCCAAGTAGACAACGTTGTTAACGAGGCATAGAAAACGAGTTAAGGTCGGTACTTTTACAGTGTTTATAGCATAAAAAAACATCCAAAATAAATAAAATATTGCTTCATTAAAAACGTTTAGTTCAATTTTCTTCACATGGTAGTACCTACATTTCTTTTATAATTGTCACTAATCAACACCTTGGACAATGAACAGGAATTTTTATATGCATCTAATTTTATTTTTCAGCATCGCATATTGATAAATGTTCAGATTGTACGTATATGTGCCTAATATACTAATGAGTTAGAGATCGGGGAAGTTGAATTTAGAGTAATTATACTCATATTTGCATGGCACGAGTGTAAAGCCATTTATGGAATAATCCCCCCTTAATATATTTGACTGGGATTTGAACCCCGATCTCCATGTCATCGACAGTATAGTATATAGCGAGAGTAGCGCCTCGAGTGGCTCCTAGACCACTCTATAATATTGCACGATAATATTGATCGTCTGGAGGTTATATTGAAAGATTGTGAAGTATATTGCGTCATTTAACAAGTGTTTGACATATTTTCGTGGCCACATGGTCTAAAGCTTGATTCACACGTTCACCTAAAATACCGAATATAATCTGCTCGAGTTGCGCAGTAATTCACACACTTTAAGTTGACCCATGACGAATTGCAACGCTGACTTAAACAGCTGACTATCAACAGATTTTATTTTCTAGTGGATAAACATATATTTTAGATAATTCTCCCGATGGATGTTTTCAAATTATAACGCTGTGTCGTGGCTCAATCAAACACATCAATACACATTCTTTACATTAACGAGTTGTTTCAAATATTCTCCCAGCGAAGCTGTCTGATAGCTTCTAGCTCTACAACGCATGCGTTGTCAAATGCGCATGCGCACTGATTAGATATGGTTGGTTCTGAGATTTGATTGGTTCTCTCCTGCCGAACATCTCGGGCAGAGCGTACAAAGTAGAGATGCGTTGAACTTTAGCGGAACAGCTCGCGCCTATGAGGCGGAAAACTTGTGATTGGCTTGAAGCTTGACATGTGGCCACGTTTCTGTTCCAAACTAGTTTTTTTTTGCGAACCCACATTAACGCGCTACTCTCACAATAGACTAGAATACCAGTGACGGAGGAGATTGAGGTTCGAATCTCTGTCAGGTGTACCGAGTGTTTTTTTCCAAAATGGTTTTCCACGCAAATACAGGTATAATTCCTAAAATTAAACCTTTCTCATCCCTAACTCATCACTGTAATAAGTACATAACCGTATAACCTGTAAAGGTGCTGAGATGCTGTGCTAAAAATACACAAACACGTAGAATAAGTATGTGCAAGTTTAAAAAACTTAATATCAAATTTGATAAAAATGAGGTGAGGGCATTAATTGTTCATTGCACTGAAGTGATCAAGTCTTTGACTCACTGTACCGTTTATTCAAACAACCTCTCTTTTGTTTCAAAAACTGTAATTATAATGACCTCAACTCGCGCTTCCCTCCACCCCATCATGAGAGTGGTCTTATTTCACGTACGCACCTTAATTTGTATCTTTTTATTTCCTGGTTAGCGCGTAGACAAAGTCGTCAGTCTAATTTAGTTTTCCACTGGCGACGAGGTAGGAGTTCGTATCCCAGCAAGATGTACTAAGTAAATTTTTTTTTTCTAAATTATTTCCCATTCTGCTATCATGTAAAAGCGGGTACACTTAATTTATATTATATCTTCTTCCTACATATCCTATTAATGTAAAATATATGGCTATCTAGGATGGGTAGTAAGAAGCTGTGCAGTTTTAGTGGGTTGGTCATATTCTCAAAATAGTCTCTGTTTGGCGTTATCAACAACTCTGATGACCAAAAGGATTAGATATCAATTTTTAATCCAATCCGCAATTATTTTCATTGTTTGTATTAACGTACTCCACTCCAACCTTATAACATACGTTTAGTGTATCTGTTACCGTTAAAGTAATACTTTATTTATCATGTAAGCCTATAATGACCGGTTACTTTCCAAAGTATCTGATATTAGTGGTTAATGTGATTAAATACATGCAATTAATTATTTTAACCGGTTATTTTACTTAACAACAAAACCTGTTTGGCTGAAGTAAAAAACTTTATAAAATGTTGAAGGCTAGGTTAAGTTAAACGAACAGATTCTGTATCAAGATAACACAACACGCCCGCACTCAATAAAAGATAGACCTCAGTTAATATACACACCAGACGCCAGGTGTGACTCACACAGGGACAGGTTTAAACCTGAATAAACGTGAGATGCATCACTTTAACCGGAGGGTGCTGGTTATTATACATAATAACATGTTAATGTGAATAATTTGACTACAACATGAAAAATATTCACCACAATTGTTGGATATTTAACATAAAATCCGGTGATTATGTATATTAACCTGATTTATCGAATTAACAGTAACATAATCTATTCTATACCTTTGGTTAATATATTATCTATTCCAAGGCTACACGAAATGTTGAATGCCCGGAATAGTTTTGTGTTAAAAATGAAACAAAAATAAAGTAATGCTATTTTTGAAATTACAAAATTTTTAGGTACAATATAAAATGTAAGGTTTGACATTAAAATTGTTTTCAATAAAAAGTTATTTAATAAACAGCTTTTGACTAATAAGGTACAAAGTATTATCATTAAATCATTGGTACACGAGTAGTTTGTTTCTGTATTCAATATTGCCAATACTTTTTTTAAGTACAAAACATATATACTATTTTACAATAAAAATTGGAAATGTTGGCCCGAGATATATTTATTTTAATTGACCAAACATTAGTTATTGTTTGGGACACCATTGATATTTAATTTCGGTGTTTCTATGGTAGCTCATACAAGAGATAGAGTGTAAAAGCGTGTAATTACTAGCCCAAAATTAATAAATGGGTAAACCAACTTATACTACCTTACCCAACATAGACTATTTTAGATGACTTAACATAACTTAAGCGTCCCCAAATGATTGATAGCTTATACTGCTGCTAATAATTAAGTCTACTTTTACCACTGTCTACAATATATCACTTATACTGGTACAACACAATATTAAAACATATAATAGGGTAGAGGTTATTTAGTTTTCACTTGAGCTACATTTTAACTATTTAATTAAAAGTGTCCAAACAAAATGTTTAATAGCAATACTAAGTATATATTCTTTTGCAGGTCTATGTGCGGCGAAAATGGAATTATTGAGGAAAATCTTCAAGTTGGTCTTTATGGCCATAGTATTTCTCTCCGTTCCAGGAATGTGCCACGATTATGATTCATCCGAGGAGTTTCTTAATGAGTCATGCCCCGCTCTGTGTGAGTGTGACACATTTGGAACATTAGGAACCAAAGTAACATGCTATAATTTCACTTCCTCTTATATATTCTCACCAGGAGTGGCCCAAATTGAGATCGTTAACATTTCGGATTTTATCAATTTTGTCCTAGAAGATGATGTATTTAGAAAAGTTAACCTAAAGAACATAAATAGTATAACTATAAATCATAGTGGATTAAAAAATGTAAGCAAAAATGCATTTAGAGATTTATCTATGCTATACAGTGTAAGCCTTTCCCAAAATCAGTTGATTTCAATCCATCCAGACATTTTCAGTACTAACACAGAGCTCAGGTTTTTATCGTTGAGCCAAAATCCACTAGTAATTGCAAATGAATCCACATATTTTTTAGATGTACCATCACTCAAGCAATTGGATATATCAAAATGTCAGCTATCATTTATACCAGATTCAACTTTTACTAAGTTGAAATCACTTGAAGAATTGAATATTGCCAATAATAATATAAGTACAATCGATAGCTACACTTTTGCATCCCTTGAGATACTTCAAGTATTAGATGTTTCTAATAACAAAATTGAAAAAATACCATCCAATGCATTTGTTAATAACCCTGAGCTGACATATCTGTATATGAATGATAATCCCATGATGACATTAAAAGATGTCAAGATTCCTAATCTTCTAATTTTAGAGTTTAAAAACTGCAATATGACCAAAATTGATCAAGACACATTTACTGGACTTACTAGTATTGTAAATCTTAATTTAAGTGGCAACCGTATAACAAGCATTCATGAAATGGCTTTTCAAAAAATGGAAGAGCTACTTTATATCGATTTATCATACAATAACTTAAAAAGTCCTCTCAACCCAAACACTTTCATAAATAACATGAAACTAGAAACATTGTCACTTTCAAACAATCCAAATATGAAAAATATGCCTTCAAGTGGTTTTCAAGGAAGGTTTAGTGAATTTTACAAACTCGATCTACAAAACTGTGGGTTGCAGCGTCTCGATAGAAATAGTTTCAAAGGCTTGAGTTTTTTAACGACTTTAAATTTGAGTGAAAATGCATTAGAAGACATTAGACCTGGTGTTATACCATCTAATATTTATATTCTAGATTTGTCAAGAAACTTGATATCTGACCTCAATCGCGTGAGTCTACCCATGGATATTAACATAAGAAAATTAATATTGAAAAATAATCCTTTGAAGAAACTAAACCCAATATTGTTGTCTAATGTTCAACATATGACAAGCTTGGATGTTAGTTTTTGCAACATAGAAAAACTCTGGGGAGATCAGATTCCAGAGCAAGTTCTGCCACGACTTGAGACACTCAATTTGGCTGAGAACAATCTTCAAGCTCTTACTCCTGGAGAACTTGAAATGATTGGTAATTTGAGAGAACTAGATATAACAAAAAATCCCTTCAAATGTGATAAATCTTTCAACACACTTATTGAATGGCTAAAAGGTCAAGAAATATTTGCAAATAGTTTACCATCTGATGTTATGATATCTGACAAAGAGGATAAGAATGCAGAACTTCTTCTTACTGATATTAATGAACTGCCTGAAGATGACTTGGGATGGAGTAAATTTGTGAAAAAGACGTGCGTTTCTAAATCTTCAGATAAATTGAATAATTCAAATAAAATAACAAACACCAAATTAGAAGTGGTCTCTACATCCAACTCTTTAATTTTCCCTTATCTGGATAAGAACTCTTCCAAACAACTGCATAATGAAGAAACTCTTGTTAGAGAAGTATTAAAAATGAATAATAAACCTTCTCTTTTAACCATATTGGCAATCGCTGTTGGTGCATTGGTATTTGTAATTGTAGGTAGTGTTGCAGTACTGAAGTTTATTCAGTGTGCAACTCAAAGACCAGTATATGGACAAAAAAACGTAATCAAGAGGGCTATTTCTACACCCAAACTAAAAAGGGATGTATCGAGCTATTCACCTCTTACAGAAGATCCTAACACACCGACTACTCCTATGATCAATCAGAGGAGTGGGAAAATTGGTGAGCAAGTGTATGATATTGATTCAGCCAAACGTGAAACGCAAAGAAATATTCCAGATGAGCCCGTGACATACATTAGTAGCAAATTCCATCATTCTAATATCATTCCAGAAACTGTATGACGAAACAAAATTTGTTTAATCAAACCATTTACTTTGTCTTTTAAATAATTAAATGATTCGAGTAGACATTCTTACTTTGTTAAACATCAAATCGACTATACCACATGTGATATGTGTGAGTTAGATTGAAGGGCATTTAATAAGAGAGCACTGTTACATGAGGTTGACACTTATTTGTTTATTTGAAACTTTATATTAAAACCTTTTTTTAAATACACTGTCTAAAAGAGCATTGTGTTGTAATGTGCAGCTAAGCCCAAAGGACTTTATTCTTTTACATTAATTAATTTTACTATGATAAAAATCTTTAGAGGTGATTGCCAATTTTCAGTGTTAGGATTACAAATAATCATTTTAATGTAAGTATATATTTATGGTGTAGGTGATTTACTGTTAAAGCAATGTGCTATGATGTGAGATTGTAGTATTTCGTCATTTTAAAGACTTTGACATGTAATAATTGTTTTTTAATAGGATGGTAACATGTGCAGCATATATTCCTGCTTGAAAGAATAGTTAACATGTAAAAGATATATTGTAGCATTTGTTCAGCTTATTTTCTAGATTAATTTTATTTCATCTGGAAAGATCATTGGTGTGTGTTACTTGTTTAAATTAATCATATTTAAAAAGTGTTCCCAGCCTGTGGCTGGGCCAGTTCACTAAATTTCCTCCACTTTCCTCTATCCTTCCACCATTCTTCCTCTTTTAGTTGCTTCTATTCTTATCATCTCACTTGCAGATTTTATCTGATCCTCCCATCTCTTTCTTGGCCTATATTGTGGTATTTTTCCTATGTACTTCATTTTCAACATTTTCCTCAGTATCCTCTATTTTTGCATCCTCATTACATGCCCATACCATCTCAGCCTTACTTCCTCTACTACCTCATGCACTCCTCGTACTCTCACTCTTTCCCGGATAAATTTATTCCTAGTCTTGTTTCTCCTAGTGACAGCTAACATGGTCCTCACAAACTTTATTCCCATGACCTACACTTTCCTAGTCTCTCTTACATTCATTGTCCATGTTTCTGTTACATGTGTGACAATGGGTACAAAGTAAGTGTAAGACACTTCCTTACACTTCAAGGGCACTTCTCTTCTCCATAGCAGGTCTCTTACACACAATTATGGAATAAATCTCCCTGCTATCCTTGTCTCATTAGATGATCTCTACTTCCACCTTTCACCTCAATCACGCATCCAAGATATTTAATGTTCTGTACTTTTCTCAGCTCTACCTCCAGCTAAAAACTGTTGTCAATATAAACTCTTTATTTTTAATGAGTGGATATTTACTCATCTACCGAGAAAAGAAATATGTATTAAAATATCACTTAATTTGACATAGAGTGAAGCTGTGTTTATCCATGTGAAAACAATAAAAAATATCACTAAAATAAATTATTATATTTTAAGATGATAATTGTGGGCCAGTAATTTTAAAAAATATCAATATAAATAATAGTGGCTCCTCGTTAAGAAATAGTTTAAGGCCTACTAAAATTATTTTCCTCAAAAATACATGCATATAAAATATGGTAGCACAAATCTAAGGGAATGATGTGATAAAATAATAATAAAATCTGCAAATTTAAAATAAAAATAAATAAGTGGTATTATTAATAGGTCTGTAAAAAATATATTATGTGTAGTTTATTTTCATTGTTTTCTAAATAATCACTTAACTGTACCGTCTTTTGTACTTTGAATGTTGTAATGATACTGTTTTGGACCCCTCTCATATATTAGTCATGGATGAAGTGTATTTTTCTTTAAATAACTGTATGTAAAATTTCCTTTTAATACTTCATCCATGGGGAATCACGCGCTTTTAGAAATAATTTCAATACACTAAATTTTATTTTAGTAAGGATCAACTCCGTTGTATTAAAGAAAAATCATGTGACATGCTGGCACCCTCTACCCAATAGGAAGCCAGCCTTCATAATATCAGGCTGCCAGGTTGCTAGGGGTCCAAGAGGCAAGGGGTAGGTCATATATAAGCAGCTTGTGCTTATGAATCCCCAGTTCGATTCATTACGCAGCTCATTATAACAGTGCCAGCAACATACATCAATACACAATAACTTTTTAATAACACAATGGACAGTAATATAATAGTGCCATTAACATAAATCTATACAGTAATATAACAGTGCGAGTAACATAAATCTATACAGTAATAGAACAGTATGAATAACATAAATCTATACATCATTACACAAAAACTTTGTAATAACACAGTAGACTGTAATATATCAATAGCAGTACGGTAACATAAATCTATACAGTGCCAGCAACACAAAGTAATATCGTAATATATCAGTGAACTAGTAACACAAATTTATACTGCACACAGTACTCAGAACGCGGGACGTGTAATATCACAGAAAAACAATTCGTAATTTAACAACAACAAAAAAGTGTCATTTTATATTATATTTTCAATACTGAAGGTGTGATCATCTGAATAAACCATGTGCAACATTGATTGTCTTACTTATTTTATAAGAATAAGTGTCTCATATAATCAGGTAGAATCACCGCGTACAAGTGCGCGGTAAGGTATGCACGCATCGTCATCATCATAAAACCCAGATCATTATAAATAGCGCTTAATCACAGGGCAATATCTAATTAAAAACAATATCGTTATAATTGGCGCCCAATTGAGAGGCAGCATAAGTATATAAAATACCATATCTATATAATTGGCGCCCAACGTGGGGCATCATTAGCAATAAAAAAACATATCTTTATAATTGGCACCCAACGTGAGGCATTAAATTAAATATCACTACAATTGGCGCCGTATCGTGGGTTTAATATCAAAATAAAAAACATATCACCAAAATTGGTGCCCAACGTGGGGCATCATTAGCACAAATAAAAACATATCACAATAGAGTGATGCTAATTCATTATTCTTACGTAATAATGTAGTATTGAATTATTATTATTATTATTAGCACCACGTCTTACTACTCGTTCGGGTTACACGCACTTACGCTAATGTGTAATGGTAGGCTGATAGTGAGATGAAATGGAGGACCTACAGTATAACGTGGAATCCTAACCACAGTGAAAGCTTAGCATTCCACACATTCACAAGTTATGATTAATACACGTCTTGTCAGAGGTGAAGGAAGGGTCTGGCAATCAAATCTGTGCTGGGACTGAGGATTGAGCCCCAGACCCCCAGAACAGTAGTCCGACACCTTACCCCTATACCACCAGGTCACCTAGTATTGATTTAATAGGTATAAACGTGCACTAGTATACGAAAGAAAGACGAGACCCAACACTGCTATAACACATTAAATAATATTACATACTACTCGTGAAAATGACACCTGTTACTTAATACATGAATAAATACTCGCTTCACTGACCGAGCAGTTTAGGACACTGGTTCTCAAATTTCTTGGTCACACGGACCCTCTAACCAGGGAACAAGTGATTCATGGACCCCTTGATGTTGGATAAATTATAACAGTTATAATAATAAAAAAAAAATTATGTTATAACAATAAACCAGTCATTATATATTTTAATGTAAATATAATTACAAAAAAACATAGGTATTATATTTGTACATTTTACAATTTTTTTAATAAATTTAAAAAAAGAATTACAATAAAAATGAAAAGAAAATATATATTATTATGTTTACATTTATAATTACTGATAATTTATGGGAATAATATAACTGTTTGTGTGACTTTAAAATATAATTGAAATTTGATTGAACATCTCCTTAAATCTCATTCTACACTAAGACGATTTCAATTAACATTTTTTCTTACCACAAATAACCAAAAAGGCTTGCTCGCACAAATAAGTTGTTGCTAAAGGCATCATATGTTTCTGTGCATTTTCTGAAAGTTATTTGTGCTGGCTGACGAACTATCTAATATAAAAGTTAATTTCCAAATTCTTCTCTCAAAGATTTGGCCACAAGAGACGTGTCCAACCCCTCCCCCCTCCCCTTTTCCGCCTAAATTTCTCGCCGGGAGTTAATATGGGAATAATAGTGTATATTATGAATACACACACACACATATTTATTTATTTGTTTTAAGTTTATACAGAATTAATTGTAGATGTATGTTGGACTCTTAAAGCTTTTGACTTATTCTAAATATTTGGAAATATAGTCTAGGCCAGGGACGGTCTAAGGCGTGTACGACGTGTGCAATCACATACAAAAAAAATCAGGGGGGGTGCCAAAATGGCCCTGTGAAATATATATTTTTGTTATGTGGGAAAATATAAATATGATTAAAGAAAGTAATTTGTAGAAATAATGACTGTTTGATATGGATGTAAATATTAATTTAAGAAATATACTAACTTGAAATAAAAAAAAGTACTCTATTAGAATACATTAACAAAGTAAATACATTCTGAAGGTTGTTCGACGCGACGCAACCATTGAACTCCATTGCATGTACTAAATTTACTGTCAAGTACCAATTCTAAATATGCCTACATAAACGTGTGGGTGGCTTTGAGGATTATACTCACTATACTTATGTCAGTTTATTCATCTGAGAAAGGTTTTTTCAAGTTGTAGTTAATAAAAACATATTTGAGATCAACTTCTTCTCAGGAAAGGTTGAACAATATATCAATATTATCAATTGAAAATGAGATATCATCTTCATTGGACTATAACAATTTAATTAACACTTTTGCTTCTATAAAAATTAGCAAATTTAATATTTAGAAGAGTGGTCCCCAACCCTATTAAGCAGAGGGTCACATTAGAATATTCAAAACTCTAGGTGGGCTGGATTGAACATAATACATACAATACACACATATTATATATACATATACATATATATATATATATATATAATGTATAATCTCGTTCTAGATCTCATTTCGATATATGCATATTTTATAACCATAGTTAAACATGACCAAAATGTAAGCTGCGCAGCCAACATAATAACCCCCTTCCATCTCAAATCGGAAAAGTACTTCGGGCCGAACCCTCCCTTCAAAATACACTTTATGGAACGTGGCTAGTGCGTATTTTATACATAGCAGTAAGGAGAACCATCATTTAGTTATTCGTCTTTTCTATAAAATGTCTTTCAGAGTGCCCGTAAGCCGACTAAACACATTCCGTGTGCCGGATTTGGCACGCGGACTGTATTTTGGGGACCCCTGATTTAAAATATACCTCATAATTTTTTGTAAAAGAGATTACGCTGTGTGAGTAGGAGAAAGTTCTATCATGATTCATGTACTTAGAAACTAAGTAGGAAATGAAACCAAATATTGCATTTTACTTTTCTTTTTATTTCCAAAACATAATCTTTATGAAAATCCATGTTTTTCTAGTTTTTAAAAGTTTAGTATACTTTATACCTCACTGATACCTCACTTTATAGTAGAAAACCAAAAAGTCAACAAAACATTTTCAAGTAAAAAAACAACTAAAAGATGTATTTTCATCATAACAATGACTTCGTCTGACTATAATAAAATAATGAAGTAATCAATTGTTTGTTATTTGTACTCTCTTCTTCTTTGTGTTTGATAAAGCCATCAATGCCGAAATATTATTTTATTTGTGTTAAAATGTGTGTGTGACTACTTCTACTATAGAAGACAGAAGAAAGGAAGAAGATGTCAACCTTTGTGCATCGGATTCTTCCCACATCTGTTCTCTTTCCCTAGGTGGGCTTTCTTCATCAAATTTATTCTTAGTAGTTTATTTTTCCTTTTTCTTTAGTTTTATCAATTTCTTTTATTATAATATTATAAAATACAGTCATTTTTTAATGTATTTAAAAAATCGCCAATAAAATATTTATAAATAGTGTCTAGTATTAAAATGGCCTTATATTGTATTCTCCACAGTTTTTTTTTTTCAGATGGGAAGGGGGGCGTAAAATGTGAGTTTTGAACAAACAAATTTTTTTCCTTAGACCGGCCCTGGCTTAGGCCTTAAGAGGAACTGCACCTATGGTAGCTTGAAAGGGGATGGATAACATTGAGGGGGAAATCACATGTAGAAACTATCCAGAGTGCATTTCAATTCCGAAATATCAGTCATAGAGCTTTGAGCTATTCAATCGAGTTTATTTCTTACTTTAATTTAAAATATCGGTAAAATTGATACAATTTTCACTAGAGGAAACAGAATCATATTAGTCCCGAACACACAAAAAAATTCATTATTTCCCAGCCGTCAGTGAGTTCATCTTGTTAAATTCATTGTTTCCCCGGCCGTTAGTGAGTTAATCTTGTTAAATTCATTACTCCCCGGCCGTCAGTGAGTTCATCTTGTAAAATTCATTATTTCCCGGCCGTCAGTGAGTTCATCTTATATGACTCAAAATAAAGTATTGAGCCAAGTTTCGATAATTTGTTATGGTATAAAATATATAATAGCCTATTAGGTTATTCATTGCCAATGCTGTAACTTTGAAATATGTGTGTATGTTTCGTATATTAAGATAAAATGTATGTTTTATAACTTAATCTAAGCGTATACATGCTATTGTCCTCCCTGTTTTCATAAAAATAACTATTGTAAATATAATTCGAGATCATCCAAATGAATGATGAAACTACGTCTTAAATTTGAATATATTTTCATTCAAAATTGTTTTAAGATCAAATTCAAAATGGGTATTTGTAAAGCAGGCAAGTCACTGATAGTCATGGTGTCATGTTAAGGCAGCCATACACCGGGGCAACAAGCATGCTACATGTTGCCTTCTGTTTCCTCTGCCACATGCGACCTTGCTACAAAAGTTGCTTGATGCCACGTGTTGCTGCTACCTTCCCGCCGGGAGTGGGTTCAGAGACAACAAAACCATGCGACTAGGCGTATTGTTTGTTGGATCCCGTGCCCCTATTTTGAGTTTTTCTTTTGTTTTTAGTGTATAGTTTCAGTGTTTATAGATGTATTGGTCAAATGAGAAAACTCTGAAGTTGATTGAAGAGTATAGGAGACATGGCATACTTTGGGATCACGGATTATTTGATTATAAAAACAACAACAAAAAGGTGGATATTTAAAAAAAATTGTCGGACAACTATGAATAGTATATTGCAAATTAATATCCATATGAAAAAATCTGAAGTAATTGAATTGCATGTTCTAATAAGTTACTTTATCGGATTAGAATAAAATATTACAATCATTTGGTCAATAAATTCCTTTGTAAATTATTTTAGTGTAAAAGTAAAAGTGAAATCTGTTTCAACTTGCTTTCATGGCTGCATATTAATTGTAACTTGAGTGATGTTCACGGTGAATAAACATTCTATGTGAAGTATTGAGAGATAGCTATAATAATGTAATATCTTATTGGCGTATTCAAGATAATTAATTTCATAAATAAATAAGCATTATTAGAATGAATGTGACATCCCAAATTTAAGGAAGAAAATAAATAATCTTCGTACCCAATTTCATAGTGAACACAAAGGCCAGACAAAAACTACTACTCGACAATCGCAACTAGTTTTGATACTAAATCTTGTTGGGATAAATTTTGTCTTAAAAATACGTGTCTGTTCCACTACCTTCTTCATCTCCTCCAATTCTTGATCTATTTGGCAAGAATAAGATAGTCCGCAGCTGCAATCGTCGTTTTCGATCACATCTTTGTAGCAGACTGGCGATTGGAAACAGAGGCAATTTTATTGTTTTGGTGTAGATGTTTTGTAGCATGCTACAGAAATAGCAAGGAGTTGTGTTCTCCGACATACAACTTTGAGTCAACATGCCGCATGCTACATGTTGCCTTTTGTTGCCTTTTTTTAAGGCCGCATAACGACCGTGTTCAGAGTGGCCAAGCATCAATCTTGTTGTAAGCGACCAGATTTTTAATATGCCTGTTAGAAGCGACCACATTATGCTAGTCATTTTACTGTCACGTACCTAGCCTATTGCTTTACTGAATTTATTTGCACATATTTAATCCGTCAATAATAACTTTTATTTCTATACACAATAAGTAAAATGTATAATGTTCATAACACTAAGAACAAAGTTTTAATTTTTACTAACGTAGCTTAATATATAAATACATATTTTCAAGTCCTTTGTCTTATTGAAGCTCCGAAATATGTTTTAATTCGTTTGTCTAGTTATAAGTATGACTTGCACCGTTAAATTGCAGGTTCACCTAATGCCTTAGATTTAAGCTGGTCAGGTTAGGTTATGTTAGTTAGGTTAGGTTTGCTATTGTTTAAATTATTTTGTTTACATATTATTTCTCACACATTTATAGCTCATTCGATTGGACGAATTAAAAAAAAAGATTGCATTTTTTGTGGTCACTTTGAATACCGTTGATTCCTCTACGTAGCCATAGCCATTACTGACAATAAATCATACCCCAAAAACTAAAATAATGTCTTAAAATAACAATGATAAGATATCTTTTAGATCCATAATCAGTGAAGTATAGAGCCTACTTGGCCCATTTTAGTGTTTATCAAAGAGCAAATACAGCACATACTTTCATGACTAAGAAAACATTTCATCTCCCATGATCATAATCAAACGTGTAGAATTTTGGAATAAGAGTATTTCCGTGTGTTTTAAATAATTTATTTAGCAAGCAGAAGAGTAAGAAGGCGCCTGGACCCAACGAGAGCAGGGTGGAGGGCCTTCAGAATATAAGTGAGCCTTCTTAGTGAGACTAATGAATGAGTGCATGGCTTAGGGCCGTGTGCCTAATGTGTAGAAACAGAGTGAGGATGTAATTATTAATAAGGGAGAGGATAAGGATCCTCAACTCCCACAGTCGTACAGACCTATTTGCCTCTTGAATGTGTGCGGAAAATTACAATAGAGCGTGTGTAATAGACTGTTAAGGCATGAAGTGGCTGTGGGTATGCACCAGCAACAGTACAGTTTCAGGAGAGGCAATACGTAGTAGGGATATTCATGGACATATCGGGAGCGGCACCATACAAACTGCTAGACAACAAACTGCTCGACAAGCTATAAAAAAATATTTGGAAGGCTGGGTGGGTCAAGTGGCCGACACGACTTGGACCAACTGCTAGACAAGCTCAAGTATAGGAGTACAAAGTGATAGACAACCAAGCGATCGACACGAGAGAACAAATCTGTAAAAAGGCCAACTGCTAGACACCCAGGAACGACATGGACTAAGTGATCGACACGAGCTGGATCATGTGATAGACAAGCTCCCATATAAGAGGACAAAGTGATAGACAGCCAAGCGGCCGACACGAGAGGACAAACATCGAGATGAATCCAGTTAAGAGTGGCTCAAGTGACAGACAAGTTATTTCAAAACTAACAAAGTGATAAATATGGGCTTAGAAAGTTGGGTATAAGGTTGGTCTGGATCCTCCTAAAAATTGCTGCCCTCCCGACACCCTAGATTTAAATAGCCCAAAAGGGTGAGGTCCACTTATATGTGAATAAACTTAAACCATCGTGTTTTTAATTTTAATAATTTACTTACACATTGCACTCTTTAAAATATATTTTCTAACACTAGTTTAGTTATCATTTCGAATAAATAATAGGTTTTGATACATACAATATGGTATCTGAAAATAAAGAATGTTTCTCTGAATGAAACGAGTTATCGTATCTGAGGAAAGGAGACAAACAACAATCCACTCAGTCGGAATGATTACTCTTATTCAAACTACTCTAAAACCTTATTAGACCACGTGACAAACGGTATGAGTGTATGGTTCTTACAAACTGTCAAATGCAATTAATATCGGCAAATAAAATACTCAACAAAGTTATTTTAAATTTACTATTTAAATATGAGCATTGCTAAAGGTTTTTAAAAGAGCAGAAGTTATTTCGATGCGGATATTGGCCTACATTTGGTGTATTTTACTAGATACTGTGTATGTACTATGTTGAATCGAGTACAGTTCACCAAATAATAATGTTACTGTCATTTTGCAAGATTGTAAATCTAAAGTGTGTGAACTTGTTTTTAAATCAAGTCAAGAAAGCTAGTATAAATATTTTACTAGTATGTAGCTCACGCGTTTGAAAAGGTAGGTGCATTTTTGAGCATTTTTCCGCTCCCCACCACCCCTCATTCCTCTTGTTCTGTTTCTATATAACCCGCTTCAGGGGTAGCATATTCTAAGGCATCCCACTCGCAATAGACTAGACTGCCGATGACAGGAAGATCGAGGTTAGAATCTCGGTCGGGTGTACTGAGGTTAGTTTTTCATAAATGGTCTTCACTTTCCTACCATGCAAATAAGGGTAGCCTACAGCTAGCAAACAGTGTTATTTAGGAGGTAAGACAATACTTAGTCCTAACATAGTGTTATTTAGGAGGTCAGACAATACTTAGTCCTAGCATAGTGTTATTAGGAGGTCAAACTACTTGCACCTAGCATAGTGTTATTTATGAGGTCAAACAATACCTACACCTAGCATAGTGTTATTTAGGAGGTAAAACAATACTTACACCTAGCTTAGTGTTATTTAGGAGGTCAGGCAATACCTAGACCTAGCATAGTGTTATTTAGGAGGTCAGACAATACTTAGACCTAGCAAACAGTATTATTTAGGATTTGAATTAACTGTTCTGTCACTTAGCCCACTCTTAACTGGATTATATCAAAGTTTGTCGAGCAGTTGGTCCTCTCGTATCGACCACTTGGTTGTCCATCACTTTGTACTCCTATACTTGAGCTTGTCTAGAAGTTGGTCCAAGTCGTGTCGGCCACTTGACCCACCCAGCCTTCCAAATAATTGTTTTCATTTTGTCTACCGGTTGGTTGTCTATCACATGGTCCGTGTCGTTTCTTCGTGTCTAGCAGTTTGCTGTCTACCACTTTGTCCTCTCGTGTCGAACACTTTGTTGTATATCACTTTGCCTGCTCCCATCGGGAGCGTTTGCTAATCTATGGTGGCTGGCATTTTTCAGGAGGCTTATAGAAATTAGATGTACGGGGAATCTCTACAGAAGTTTTTGGACTACTATAGGGATAGATATACCAACCTGAGATATCCAGGAATTTCGATGGATAAAAAAAATTACAAAAGGATGTCCCCAGGGATCAGTCTGTGGGCCGAATTTCTGGGATGCAGCACTGGAACCTGGTTTACTGTAGATTTAAGCGTTCCCTGCTATGGCGGGAGTGGTTTCCTTTGCGGATGATATACTTATTTTGGTTGAAGCAAAAACTAGACGGGAACTTGAGACCAAGAGCAATTCAGCTCTCACTGTATTGAACTCGTGGTACAGCGAGGTTAAATTAAGTTTATCACCCGCATAAACGACCTATGTGATGCTCAGGAGAGCACTCAAGAGAAATTCAATGATTAAGATTGATAGGCAAAGTATAAGACGTAGCAATTATATCAGATACCTTTGGGTGATGTTAGATGAGAAGCGTGGTTTCATGATACACGTGGAGAATATATGCGGAAGAACAGAGAGAGCTATGAATAAGATAATCATCATAGTACAGGGGAAGTGTAGACTGTCTATGCCGTTAATTTGATTATATAATCAGTCGTTGTTAGTCTCCATAGAGGGTTATGGCGCGAGCGCATGGGCTCAACAGCGGATAAAGGTGAGAATTAAGGGCAAGATCAGGAGACTTCAGAGGAGTATTCTTCTCAAGATCTCTGGATACCGATGCGCTGTGCGTCACCCTGGGTATCTGACCACTGGATCTGTAAATTAAGAAGATAGCGGAAATATAATGGATACGCAATGGTGAATTGGGGAAGGTAGCAGAGCTAACACGTAAGGGTGTAACAACTAGTCAGAAGGTTAAGAACTATCTTGAAGAAGAATGGCAATAGGACTGGACAAATAGTACGAGTAGAAGGACATACAAGCTCTTTCCTAATCTTAGGAAAGTAAAATGGGATTTCCCCAGCCCACAAGTGGATTAGTACACTTTACCATAGGTTATGGTGCGTATAGGGTCGCTCTCTTTGCAAGAAGATTAACAGATTCTAGACATTATGATTGTACAAGGGAGTCCACGCTGGAGCATGTGATATCAGGAAACTATAGAAGATAGGAAGGTTCTGCATATTCATCTGCAAACTAGTACAATATATCACATATTGCGAGACGTGCATCGGTGGTGACTCTTGGACGCAATCGTAGAGTATGCATCTAAAAGAGATTGAGAAACATATATAATAGAAATGAAGTCTAGAAGACTGATTAGACTTGACATTGAAGAAAATGACATAATTGAGGATGAGAGTGACACTACTGAGAGAAGGGGCGTGACTTCAAACTCTGACAATGTACTACTGAACTGGCACAACCCGAATTAGAGTATATGAAATTTAGATGTTTGCTGGAAGAATAGAGCGTGATGGGGAAACTCCTGGTTAACCGGAGCATGGCTGAGGGAATGCGTTTTCTGGATTCCAGTAGTGTAAGCCGCTGATGAACCGGTGAGCACCGGAATACCAGCTAGGAAGAACGTCACAAAAATTAACACCTTCCTAGACGGTAGAATCAACCCTTCACTCGAAGTGTTGAATATTCCATTACTCGCTATGTTCACTTAAAAACACTGCTCGTTGTTAGGTAGATTTTACTGGCTACCCTCCCCCCCCCCATTACCCCTCTCCCTACTCTGCATTCCTGCAGATTTCTTGGAAAATGCCACCCTCTACCCTCTTCCTCCTTCCAAAAGTCCACCCTGTTACACCTGGCGTGTGCGAATCTACAAACGGTGTGGGTGCGTTGAACACAATTCTCAGTCACATCTCGGTGATACACTCTCGTTCTCCTTCATAAGAAGAACTTATCAAATCCTCCGTGTCAATGATTTAGTGCGCGACTATGTTGTATATAATAAGTTAATAATGTTCAATCTGTGTGTTATATTTTATATCTAATATGTACTCATAAATAGCGAGTGTTTAGGGGAGCTCCTCTCGCGAATTAATTACTAAGAAGATATGACCCATTTTTCATCAACTAAACACCTTTAACAAAATTACTATCTTAAATATTAACTATCGCATGTAGTATCGCCGGATACTAATTAGATAGCAAACCTGCTTTAACCCTTGATTACTAACCGTCTCATTTAATCTGTTTTTACTAACAATGCGTTAAATTTACTCACATACTCTTTAGACTAGTTTTACTGTTATTAAAATGTTTATTTTTACTTTTCTTTTATTGGTTTATTAGTAAGTATTTTTACTTAGTTTATTAATAAAGTTATATATTTTTTATTATAAATGATGATAAAATATTTTAAAAGTTATAATTATGTTTTATTATAAATGATGATAAAATATTTTAAAAAAATTATATATATTTTAGAATATTAAAAAAAAAAAAAAATAATAAATA
>CABEEJ010001814.1:116466-127050 GCA_901482245.1 Timema douglasi
AAAAATCATAAATATTTTAATATATTTCAATAATTACAGAATCTATAAATATTTTAAAATATTACAAAAATTACAAAACTTTGAAAGTATTATCAAATATTAGAAAGTAGGAGTGCAATGATCCGGATACCGATGAATCGTTATCGGTCGATTATTAGTGCATCAGCAATAAATCGTTATCGGTTTATTTAGTGCATCGGCGATTATTATGCCGATTAATCTTTTTTAATTAAAATTTAAAGCAAACATTTTTAGGTAAGAGTTTATGGATAAAATTGCA
Source organism: Timema douglasi (assembly GCA_901482245.1). Taxonomy (NCBI): domain Eukaryota; kingdom Metazoa; phylum Arthropoda; class Insecta; order Phasmatodea; family Timematidae; genus Timema; species Timema douglasi. Next base: position 116,747 of record CABEEJ010001814.1, read on the forward strand.
AAAAAAACAACAAATAAACACTTATATACACACTGCATCTGGGTTGTGGGCTATGCAAAGATTGCATAACCAGATAAATCTAGAGTTAATACCGTTGATAAAACTAACAACCTAGTTCCAACTTTCACCGGTTATGCAAAAATTAATCCAAAATTAAGATTAATAAGGATTTAACTTATAATATAAGGAACATACTTAGATATTAACAATTACTTAAACTGATTAGTATAACTTCTTTGCTCAATTAAATCAAGATAAAAATAGGAAACATAACGTGCAGGATGATTTATTAAAGGAAATACCTAATTTACCATGAATTATTAAATCAATTAAAACTGGTACAATAACACTTCTAAAGGTCATCAGTAAAATGGTTCCAATAATAATGTTCTGGAATTATTAAATTAACAGATAAACAAGGAAAGAATAATAATGTAATGACTAAAATACTTTAAGTAATAGCAGGTTACAGGATTGGCTGATAAATATATTGACTAGTGGATAAATTGGCAATTTGACTAAATTGGAGTTATTGATACCTTAAAAACGTTAATAAAGAATTAATAATTTTAATAACTTTGACATAAAATAAATGAACTGTATGACTTATCAAAAATCATAGGTAAATTGGTATGCCATCAATAATGAACTTATTGGTTAAATTGATTATAAACACTAGTCAATTTTTTTGAAAACAAGTTAATAAGGAAAAACGCGTTCTGTAATAATTAAAATATTTAAGCAGTGACAGTGGTTTTTTTAAAATGATGCATCCTCAAACTAATAGGATGAGTTATGGTGACCTGGTGGTCTAGGGGTAGGGTGTCGGACTTCTATGCTGGAGGCCCGGGGTTCAATCCTCTTATCTGATTACCAAACCCTTCCTTCACCTCTGACAAGGCGTGTATTAATCACAACTTGTGAATGTGTGGAATGTCAGGCCTTCACTGTGGTTCGGATCCCACGTTAAATTGTAGGTCCTCCATTTTATTTCACAATCACCCTATCATTACACATTAGCGTAAGTGCGTATCACTCGAAGGGGTAGTAAGACGCGGTGATAATATTAATAATAGTACTAGTTTGTTTTGACGTGGCATGAAAGACACAGCTGTCAGATTTTTCTTGAATCAAAAAAGCGAAGAGTTCAACTTTCTTTCTTGAAATTTTATATCGACACATTTTGACGGGAACTATCTTTTATATTTCTTAATGATTTCTGTTACTGTCAGTTTATCTTCACGTAAAAGATTCTCTAAATGAAATTAACGTGTACCAATAGTCTAGTATAGTAAAGTTCCTATCACTTCCCTTTACAAAAGTGATCAACTATTTTACAAAATATTTTTTTTGCGGATTCATTAAGTGTTAGAGTCATCAACGCCCAGCCCAAACCCTTGTACCTAGAATGCTGAAATTTTGCACAGAGGTTCCCTTTATGATTTAGACAAGGAATAAGGCCAGTTTTTTTTAAATTCCTACGGGATAGGGAATAAACAGGATCTATATTTTCGCTTTAAAGTTGCCTTATTTCAGTAACTCTAATTATTAGAGATTTCAAATTTGGCATGTAATTAGGTAGACCTAATTATAATCTTCTATAATAATAAAATGAAGTGTTTGTTTGTCTGTGTGTGTGTTTGTTTGTTTGTGTGTTTGTGTGTTTGTGTGTGTGTGTGTGTGTGTGTGTGTGTGATGCCCAGTTAAAGCTACGGCACGCAGAGATCTAAAAAAATTAAAATAGGTGGACGGAAGGGGGTCCGAATGCACCTCAAAGCCGGATATTTAAATTTTTAATTAGGCTATTTTTAACATTTTTTAAAGAAAAAAATGTTTTATATGGCTTAGAATTACGTTTAAGAGATACGTGCACCATTGGGAGAGGGGGAGGATCGTATATAATTCTTATACTCCAGTGGGTCACGGGCAACGCTATGCGGGATTGCTAGTATCATTTTATCTTGAAGAATTGTCGCAAAATTTACTATTTTAATACCGTACTTATTCAGTTTTGAGGGACTGTACATTCTAAATTAACGACGCCCCCAAAATGCCACTAATGGTTCACCAACAGTTAAATAAGACTTTTTTTTTTACAATTTTTGAGTAGTGCTTCCCAGATTTGTAAAATAAAAGACAATTTATTGTCTACGATTATCTATCGCCTAGTCTCTTTATCGTCAAATCTTAGATAATTTAGTAAAATATTAAATCTTTCTTTGACATTGTTCCAACGTATATCGATCCTGAAACTTGGGGTGTCGTAAAGAAGGTTTGCAGTCAAATGATTACTTTTAGTTGCGGCAGCTAAAATTAACAACCAAAATAAAGCATAGATTTAATTCATAGACACAAAATAAAGAGTAGACGTATTCTGTATTTTATAATTATTTCATTGACGGTGTATTTCCTCGTTCGTATGTTTTAGTATTAAAATCATTATTTCATTCGTAAAAAGGTTTTTGAAACATTATATTGGTTTTTTTGTTGTTTCGTACTTCGCAAACTGGTTCATGACGAATATGATTGCTATTTTTAGTTGTCACATTGCCTTTTTTAGTCTGTGTGTAGTACTGCTTTACACATAAATCTATTTTTTCCTACAACCTCCCCTGCATCTTGAAACAAAAAATCGATATTTCATTCGATCCAGGTCTCTCCTGCCTTCCAATGACAGCATCCCTCAACTTAGTCTTTCATTGCTGTCCCGGCTGCGTGGTTGCTTCCGCTCTTCTTAGCTCTTCAGAATCAGGAACGTAATCACTAGTTGTGCCACTGTCGTCAAACTCTTATCTTTTCCAAATAATCTTTATTGTTATTCTCATCTGGTTCACAAGCGTTTTCCTCCAAAAATTTCACAATATCTTTAACACTTGAGTGCTTCATCTTAATTTTGAGAATACAAGGTAAGAAATCTTTCATTTTATAAAATAAAATTAATGTAGTACTAACAATAATTAAACATGTCGGTGACACAAATATTATAAATAAATTATATATTATATTAAATATTATTATATTATAAATATTACGTATAGATATTAAACAGTAATACTATTCATGCGTAAATTTTACGTACCATAGTGTATTGACCTTCGCTAAATAAGAGCACGGCAATTTTATTTCTTAACTTGACCACGTCTTGATGACAATTCTTTGTTGGAGGCATAGCTTGGAGTATCAATCTCTATAGCGCTCTAGTAAAGAATTAACGGGAAACAAAATGTAGGTATTAGTAACATTTACGCAGTTTTAAAGTTGTTCTTAGTGCTCAAGACCATTCTGAGGAATTTTGAATTATTTCTAGATTGAATCCAACCATGAAAAGACAGGTAAATACAAACTATTCACATATATCTATTTGTTCAAAGTAGCATTTGTGATTTTTACTAACATGTATAATAATTTTGAGACGAATTTCGGTGGGTGGTCTTAGGCGTCATTCTGGTAATGACCAAGACTGCCGATGACTGGGAGATCGATATTCGAATCTCGGTTGGGTGTAGGACTACTAAATGTGACTCTTCCATATTGTTTTTTCCAATCTACCTCCCCGCAAATGTGGGTACACTTCCTCTAAATCCTTTCTCATTTCTAAAATCATTAGCGTTATTATCACATACGCGTCCGAACAGATAATAAGATGCTGTGCTAAAAATATATATAATAATTTTAGGCTAATGTTGGACTTCAAAAGTGTGGGCAAGGTTTGTGGTGTACAATGCCTGGTAGAGGTTGCTTGGACCATATATTTACATCTGTAGGGCCGACAAGTGATTTAGAAATGTACGGCAGTAAGAAAGAAATGGTATATTGTGCATTTGTTGATCTGGGGAAATCGTCTGCTCTGATGAGTAGTAGCATGCTATGGAATTTTCTTAGAGAGTTTGGTGTTGATGGTTAGTAAATGCTATTATGGTGGTCTGTGAAAGAAGAAAAGGGTGTGGCATGGTTGGTTTACAAATGAACAATTTGAATGTGAGAGTGATGTTATATGCAATTACTTTTTTAGCAATCTCTCTTAGGCCTATTACCTTTTTGGGTTATACACCTATGTAATAATTATGCTAATGGCTTTATAGGAATTGTGCCCACATTTGCATGAAGGGAGAGTGGAAACCCATTTTGGAAAAACCACCCTCAATACACCCAACCGAGATTCAAACCTTGATCTCCTCGTCATAGGCAGTCTAGTCTATTGTGAAAGTCGTGCCTTAGGCCATGTGGCCACTAAAGTGGGTGCTGGGGAGTCTTAAGGGCTGTGCGAAACGGGCAGTTGCCCGGGGCGCCGGCTTGGGGGTGGAGCCAAACCTAACCTAACGTAGCATGAGTGTGAAATGAAAATAATCCTCAAACCTAACAACTCCAAAACTAACATAACCTAGGCACAATAGTGGAGTTAGTAAGCATAACAATTGTTCATTTTTTGATACTAACATGAAATTTTACATACCAGAATAATTTTGTGGTTTAAATAAGAATTTAGTGCCACTATAAAAAGCTTATTTTACATTTGCAACCTTGAAAAAATGGTGCCCTAAAACTTTTTTTTTTTCAATTATAACATATACTGTTCATAATATCAAAGTGTTTAAATTTATAATAAATAAATGGTACGGCGCACCGCACAAACTTTCTCTCTCTTTCTATAAACTTGTAAGATTTCTGAACGGAATAATGTACTTGTATCATCACCACTCCACATAAGAACACGAATAAAATAATATACAATATTATAGAATCTAATTGAGTCTAAAAGGGAGATAGATCATTGCTGCACAAATATTTCTCCTAAGAGGTTTAAGGAAAAATAACATACTTTTTTTTAGATAGTTACTTATATTTAATAACTCTAGGGAATTGGAGAATTATTGCGCCAAGACTTAAGTAGTATATGTTTACAACTAAAGATCACAAAATTGTATTAATATATTTGCAAATATCTCAGAAACTGTTGCTTTTATAAAAATATATGTCAAATAAAGGTTTTTTTATTTCTAATAGTCCTACAATTTTGCAATAATAAGTTGTTCAGTATCTCAAATAGTTGTGAAGATTCGGAAATTAACGCTTCTGTAAAGTACCCTAAAAATCATTTTCATAGGAAAATTAAAATAACCAGTTTATTTATAATCTTAATCAACGCCTAGATACGAATTTTAATCAAAATCGTTGGAACAGATTTTGAGAAAACCTATTTTTTCTCTTTTCGCCCCTTAAAAAACTGCTCTTGATTTTAAGTTTTAATAGACACACAGACAGACGTCATTGCAAAGACTATTTTTTTTAGCGTTCAGAGGGTCATGAGACGTCGACATCCATCAACATTTCAGGTTTGATTTTTTTACAGTCGCAATACTTAAACTTTAATGTCCAAAAAGTTTAAAAAATATATATAATTTCGTATAGATTAAAAGTTATTGATTTTATAAAAATATGTTTCGTATAAAATATTTGTATTTTACACACACACACACACACACACACACACACACACACACACACACACACACACACACACACACCTATATATATATATATGTAATGCTAAATAATTTCATATCTCAAATAGTTTCGGAGATATTGTAAAAAATGTTAATTTACGCATCAGACCGGAGCCCTTAAAGCCATTTTGCCGAAATATTGAGAGTAGCCATTTTGTTTGGAATATTTATTAATGTTTATAAATGAAATTTAATCAAAATCGTTATAGCCGATTTTGAGAAACTCGACTTTTTCTCTTTTTGCCCTTAAGTAAACTACCCTTAATTTTAGGGGTAGATATCCAATTACAAAAATCCCTCGGGGAAACCCTATGAAAACCCTAGATATCAAGTTTTAGCTCAATCGGTAAATTAGTTTAGGCTCTAGTTGGAGGTACAGACAGACATACAGACTGAAATTCAAAAACAACTTTTTCGGATTCAGGAAGTTATGAAACGTCAAGATTCATCAAAATCTCGAGTTCAATTTTTTTGACGATCACTATACTTTCTCTACCTGTAAGATAGAGAGAAAGTAAAAATATAAGAAAACATTGTCTACAAAATAAGTTCTAATAGTTTGATTTGTAATCCTAGCCATTTTTGTACAATCTCAAAGTGAGACGTTTAGTGTTGGCCTATGGTTAACATTTGTGTAGTGTCCTTTCAGATTATTTTACTATCACGCCCAGGCTACGTTAGGTTTGGGGATTATTTTCATATTTACCCAAAGTCCAATCACCATGGGAAATGTGGTAGCTGACAACTAGCAGAAGATTTAAAGAATGGTCAAAAGAAAAACATAATTAAAATATAAAATTGTTTATGTGGTAGCCAAAAGTGACAACAAATTAACATATCATGGTTTTTTAGGCCATATAGTCTGGTGAATGGCTTCATGGGAATATATCTGCTAAACTTTTACTAGCTGCTAGTTACCTACAATCCTATGGTGAATATATTATCCACCGGTTATATATAGGGCCGCCCGGGCACGAAATTTACCTCGGGCCGCCCCCGAGTGGGTGATGCCATATTAATGTTTGATCATGAAAGTGACTTTCAGAATGCATTAACTCATTTGAATGTGGCAACAGGCAGAATGGATGTTCGTATAAATGTCTCCAGCACTAAGGTGATAGTTTTTAATAAGGATGGATAAGGAAATGATTGTCAGCTTAGTATAAATTGAAACTGTTAGACCAAGGGAATGATTTTGTGTATCTGGGAATAATGTTCTATAAAAATAGATGGTGAAATCGACAGACAAGTGACAGTATCTCAGAGAGTAGGTGGATGTATGTGGCTTATTGCAAAGAATGAACTACTGTAGTTATGAAAGATGCAAAGGTGGCAATATAATAAAGTGTTTTGATGTAAAGCCCCTTCTACAGACTGTATCCATAGTCCATATTCCTTATAAATTCTATTTGCGTCAACGCTGTCCGTATCTTTAATCATGTGACCATGCCAATCAATGAGACAGTCGGAGACTTATGTCCAATAAAATACTTCGAAAGAAAGTTGTTTACAATGGAGCAATCGCCAAACAGTCAGCTGTTCAACAAAATAAAATAAAAAAAACTTTATGAGATAACTTCCAGAATATAGTTAAAGTGTAGGCTAATTACAATCACAATACATTGAATTATAGCACGACTTGAACTATCAAACTTATAACTAGCAACTGAGCCTTTTGCTGCCATTGATTCTTTTATTTGGATCCGCACGCACATATTTACCCAAAGTTATTCAACAATCAAAATTGTATTGCACAACTTTAACAAGTATATAATTATAAGCTATAAATATTAATTCAATGATTTCAAATCATTACAGTTTACAAGTTATAAGGCATCAAACTTGATATTTTATGTTTTTTGTATACCATTATTAAGGAAAAGTAGTTCATGTATGGGGTTGAAATCTACTATAACCAGACATTCATGAGGTGTATACAATGAAATATGTATAATATTTTAAAGACAAATAATTTGTATTGCACATGCAGTTTAAAAGTGGTAAAATAACATTATTTTTAATCATAGGCATATAGCCTACTGTTTTTTTTTTCTAATTTTGTAGTCTATTGGCTCGCTTGGCGGCCATTATCACTCACGTTTTCACGCGCCAATGGGAAGCTCCCTTTTCTCTCATTGGACAAGGCCAGGCAGTAGCGGAGGGTATAATTATAACACGGTGAATTCTATAGCCGATTCAGTGGTGACCCACCTTGGTGAACCACCGTTACAAAAGAGCAAATAAAGTGTCATTTTTTTAAAGAGCAATTTTGTTGGGACTCCTTTCACCGTCCCTACCTCCCACCGCGACTCACGTTGCCGGGACTACTTCCTACCTCCCACCGTGACTCACGTTGCCGGGACTACTTACTACCTCCCACCGCGACTATCGTTGCCGGGACTACTTCCTACCTCCCACCGTGACTCACGTTGCCGGGACTACTTCTTACCACCCACCGCGACACACGTGTTGCCGGGACTCCTTCCTTATACCCCTCAACTCTCGCCATCGGCTGGTCCTCGTCATCTCTGTTCCACGAGATGGTATACACCCACCGCTCCAGCAAAGCCCACCCACGGGACTGGTGCCTAGCCACAAACGTCACCAGGAGACCGCACTTCGAATGATGCAACCCTCTACACCCGAAGACGCAGTTGGGGATGAAAATATATATTTCATTAAATGTCTTGTTTCGACTCTTACCTACTGTAGAAACAACACTAAATAACAGAACACATAATGTCCTCCCAGCAGAGAGTGTAGGATTACCCAGCTAATGACTGACCCTAGTAAACTGCAAGGTGGAGAGAGCCAAGTGGGTATGAAATTGATCCCTTCCATCTTTTACAATTTTTTTCACATCTCTTTTTACTTTCTCGAATCAAGAGAAAGTATTTGATCGCGAAAAAAATTGATATAGAAATTATGACATGTTTACGTTTTATGTGAATACGAACCCAAAGAAAATAGATTTTAAAATTCTGTTTCCCCATGTCAGCTTGTCTATCACTGGACATAAATCCAAAACGGTTTGATCGATTTTGTTCAAAACTTGATATTTAGATTTTATAGGGCTATACAACAAAAACTTTTTTTTGTTTTATCCTTATGTTATTATGTATTATATTATGTCTTATGAGTTTAGTGACGATGAAGTCATTTTGCATCATTTGTGATACAAAGATTAGTGTTATCATAGAAATCCGAAGTTTGTCTCAGCATGTTGCAACTAGTAGTCACAAGGAAAACACTTGAATTAAGCTAAAATCTCGTCAATTTAAACTTATTGCTGTCAGTCCAGCAGAATAAACCCCTTATCCCTTCACATCTATGACAGTCTCATAAAACCTTTAATTTTAAAATCACCCGTCTCTTTTATTTTTTTGCCACTTCCTCACTCAGCGTAGTAGAGGATGGGTACATCCCATAGAATTGGATCTGAATGTATTCTTTTGACAAAAAAAAATTCTCAAATTTGTTAGTTTTTTACATTTTCGTGTATTTTCAGTTGTCATATCTAAAAGAGAAAGAAAGTTAAAAATCTTTAGTTATTTTTTTGACAAGCGGCCTCTTTTAGTGTGAGCAGAGCATCAAAACCACCAAATTTAATTATGGTGTTTAGCCTAGTTTTTAAGGGGGGAATCTATTGGCCACTTTTTTATTTTGGATGCTCTGTAGCAGTCAGCACTGAAACAGAAGAAATGTTAAATATAACATGGCTGACGCTTTAATTTTGTATTATAATAAAATAAAAAAAAAGCATTATAACATGTTTAAACCAACTACTTGACAATATAGTTTCATTTTAGAACACATTTATTTAAAATAAAATTCATTTCTAAAGCTTGATGTTTAGGACAAACTGGAATTATTAGTTTATTCAAGTGATATGGACAACCTTATTAGTGTAGAATTAAATTGAATCTACTCTTGTCCATACAGAATCTATACATGTTCATGATGTTCAATGTAAAAAGGCTTCTGATATTTTGGTGCTTGTCTCTTCCTTTATGTTGTGGTCTCGTCTGGTTAGTGTTGTTAGTTCCATATGTGAAAGGATCCTTTAAATGTAATTCCTACGAACATGTAAAGTCATTCTGTGTTAACTTGAAGGATGTACCAGATTTATGAGGGTGAAAAAAATTATATATAACAATCATCTTGATCCTCATTTGTCTCTTTTACAACTCCAAGCAACCATTTTCCATCATACACAAAGGCAAAATAATCATTTAATTTAGGTTGTGGTTTCTCTGTTGGTTCCTCGAAAGTTTTGGATAAAGCGTAATCTTCATGAAACGCTGTTCCGAAAATCTTGTATTTATCCAGTAGAACAAAACATGTTTTTCCTCTTGTACCGGGTATGGCTTCATTATCAATAAATCTGGATGATAGATCTGTCTCAATATTTGTGATGAAAAAATTATCATTTAGGATAAAAAGTTACACTTTTAATATTTTGTTCTGTTGGTATGTGATCGCCACGTGTCCGCTGTAAGCTGGCTTTAGCAACTAATTTCACATTACCACCAATACCATCACAAGGCCCTTTGCCATGTGATGTAGTAAAAAAGTGCCATTCATCACAATTAGTTAAAATTAGTGAATCTGATAATTAACGGTTAACAGCTTTAGTGAAACAATTTTGGAATACATTTAGCCAATTGGAAACACTAAAATCTCATTGTTGCAAAGACATAGTCTAATCAATTGAATCTAATTTTTTTCATTAGGGTATTTACTATAATAATAGGTCAAAACATAAATTCATCTAAACAATTAAAGTATCACTCTGCAAAC
>CABEEJ010001815.1:0-15936 GCA_901482245.1 Timema douglasi
GTCAGGTATGGGATAGCTGGCACCACAAATGTTCAAGGGGAGGTGGTGAAAAAGCTTGACATTTTGGCCAATGAGCTGTTTATCAACATGCTCACCTCCTCTTACACAACCTGTTTGCTCATCAGTGAAGAGAACGAGACTGTCATTGAGGTGGGTACCGCATTTTATCGACTGTTATCATTGAACAATAAATTATTATTACACTCCCAACAGTGGTCAAATGGTCTAAGGCATTACACTCACAATATACTAGACTGCTGTCGACTGGGTAATCAGGTCTTTGATCCCGGTTGGGTGTAATGAAGTTTTTGTTTTAAGTGGAATTAATAGTACCCATAGATAATGTATCTGAAATGGCTCCAGGGTTAATTTTACTATGGGCCATCATCATATGTGTAGTCCTGAATTGTTTGGCACCTGCCAGTCCAGCCCCGATTAAAATAAATAATTTTACAGTTTGTTCATTCACACTATATTTCTAAGTTTTAGGGGTGTGTGAAGTCTATTTTTTTTATATTTGAAGCGAATTTGAATCTAATAAAATGAAATGTTCCTAAGCCGAATCGAAGTTTGACTATTAAACTGTATAACTTTAGATATTATAATTTATCATTAACAAAATGTTATATATTACAAACATGATTAACATATTTTGTCCTAATTATGTAAATATCACAACATACACTTTAATTATTTTAGAGGGGAATGCCAGGCCTCCACTGTGGTTCGGATTCCACGTTAAACTGTAGGTCCTCCATTTCATCTCACAATCACCCTACCATTACACATTAGCGTAAGTGTGTATAACCCGAACGGGTAGTAAGACGCGGAGCTAATAATAATAATAATTATTATTTTAGATTTATACCAAAACTGTACATAAAAGTGTATTTTAATTTTAAATATTTTTGTTGATGAAGATTTGTAATTGTTGAATCTTGAATTTTACTTTTGAACCAATGCTTTGCACACCCAAATAAGTTTGATTGTTTATGCATTTACAATTGTAGTTTTGTTCGACATGTTTAAGATATGTACCAAGTAATCTAATACCAACTTAACATCTCAATAGGTAGAGACTGAAAAGCAGGGGAAATATATAGTCTGCTTTGACCCATTGGATGGTTCATCCAACATTGACTGTCTAGTCTCCATCGGTTCCATTTTTGCAATTTATAGGTAACCCCAACAAATTTTCTTGATTTTATTCTGGTTAAATGTTAATATGTATAAAAAAGGTCTTAGTATCTTGCAAAAGAACACAAGTTTCATTTATATTATATTGCCTTGATTATTTTTAACAATACTATATAAATGATACATATGAGTAGTTGGTTATATGTGGATTATTACAAAGAATGAAGTAGTATCGAAAGAGGCAAAGATGGCAGTATATCAAAGTGTGTTAGTGCCTACATTGTTTTATGGATATGAAGCTTGGATCTTTCAGGAGAAACACAAGAGCAAGGTGAATGCAAATGGAATGAAATATCTAAGAAAAACTATGGACAACATCAGTAATGAATGGGCGCGGAAGGAGTGTGGTTTAAAAGGAAACCCAATAGGTCGATGTGAAAGAAGTGTCTTAATTTGGTTTGGGCATTTTAAAAGGATTAGTGTTGCTTGAGGGACCAAGCAAATATATGAACAAGTGTGTGGATCAAAAGGAAGGGGTAGGCCATGTAAGATATGGTTCAATGTTGTAGACGAATGTGTGAAAAGGTAAACATTAGGAGTTTTAAGAATAAAAGAGCCTGGAAGTTGGTGAAGCGAAGGGTTATAGTGAGCTATATTCAAAGTTTCTTGCCTACCCCATAAAGGAATGGCATGATTAGGTATGTATGTATTTATGATACATATGAGTAAAAATGTGTGTACCTCTTGATGCAAATGTTATCAAGCAATGCAGGTTTTTACTATATAATGCCTGTGAACTAAAAATCCAATTCTTATCTGAAACAGTCTATAGGTGGTCTAAAGCATTAGACCCGCACTTAGCTGCTAGTGATGGTAAGGTCTCTCCTCAACTTCTGGTCAGGTGCTCTGGGAGTTGTTTATTTTATCCATCCTCATTTTTTTTTGTCACCATCAAGTTTTCCATCCCCTTTGCAGGTGAATGCTGGTGAATTCACTTGGATATGACCCCTATTCACCCTGTTCCCTTGGAGGAACTGGCTTAGTTTACTCTTTGCCGGTTGTTTTTTAGACGACAGAACCTGGACACCCCTCCTGGCCTGTCCGAGGCTCTGCAGCCAGGTAACCAGCTGGTGGCCGCTGGCTACGGTCTCTATGGCAGTGCTACGATGCTGGTTCTGTCCATCGGCGGGGGAGTGAACGGCTTCACTCTAGACCCCGTGAGTCCTCATCCCCCACACAGGGTGTAACGTAAGATGAGGGACACAAACACAATGAAAAAAGTTCATATAAATATGTGTTTCATTTGACCGTGTGTTTTAGCTATAGCCATGTTGCTACTCAAGTAAGGTGGAGCTGCTTAGCATTATAAAAAGTGCTCAAAATAGTCACCGCCTACAACTGACTGACACACATTCCCCCGACTTAAATCCATTTTTTTATTTGTGGGGCCACTTGAAACAAATTGTTTACTCAACACTCATTGCCAGCAATGAAATACTTCCAACGTATGTAAGAAGGCTGCCGATGAATCCGACAAACACCTGGTATTTCTTAAAGATATGACATGACACCTGCAGGCTTGCATTCAGGTCTAAGGTAGCCATTTTGAGCACTTCCTGTAGTGTTAAGCAGCTTCACATTACTGGAGTACAGACATGATTCAAACTCAGAAATAAGGTCAAATGGAACACATGTTTATACTATATTTTGTATTTTTACCATATGTTACGGTACATGTGTATATTAGCATTATATATATATTTCTAATCACGATTGTATGTATGTTTGAACAACTATTTACATGGAAAGTTGACAGTCTTACCTTGATGAATTAAACACGGCCCTATCATATAAGCTACACCATATCCGACAAGGTAATCGCTTGCTATAACCTTTGGGGTTAACAGATTGTATCCTTCGTTTACCTTTCATGGTTCCACTATGGCTCAGGTAATAAAATAAGGCCATAGTGTATTCCATCAAGGTAAGACTGCATGTGCAGAATGTGCATGTGTATAAATATACAGAAGATTTAGAATATTTTACAATGCGATAACATGCAGAAATACAGGGCTGGCTTTTGTTGTGGAACAACTACACAGGTGTAAGCTATGGTGAGAAAGCAATAGTTTTGCTCAAAGGTTTTATTTAACAATTTTTTTTTTATGAATCGAGGATCTGACACTTGAGCTAAGTCGATAGCATGTTGTCTACTGAGCTAAGGGTCCCAACTTTGATTCCCGATGTGGCCGAAAATTTATCGTTGCTGAAAAGTGAGTTTACCCTTTCATAGTGATAAATTACGGTAACTGGATGTTGTTCCTGTCTTAGTATTAAGTTAGATTATAAGACATATGAAGCTACGACAGGCCTAGCAAGCCGGTAGTGAAAAATATATGGCTTGAATAAAAAATTGACCCAGACGATAGGCTCTAAACAGTAGAGGATTTAAGTAAAGTATTTATGAATCAAGGGTCTTAAATTTTAAGATTTAAACTAAGAAAATCTGTGTTTTAATGTTATATCATCATACAATTGTTTTTGTGAAGTAATTCTATTTCAATAAAAGGAATGGTTTTTTTTTTGTATTTGATCACATTCGTTAACTCCATTCATGCACAATTTTGTGTTCCAGTCCATAGGAGAGTTTGTGCTGACTGAAGCCAACATGAAGATACCATCTCGCGGGAAGATTTACAGCATTAACGAGGGCTACACACATCTTTGGGATGACGCGGTCAAGGAATATGTTAACAACAAGAAGAACCCTAAGGTACGACTAATGTTTTAACTTCATTATTTGAGGCATAGTAAAGATGCATAGGTACAGGTTAAAGAAACCAAAACAATATGGCTCTCACTAATTCAATGAGGATCTCGGATCACACTTTACACTGCTGCCTCTGGAATAAGGGGTAATGGCTGCCTCTTGAAAAAAATTCTATTTTTACCGTCCAATCGTTCGACTTAAGTTTCCTTCTATCGGAATTCATAAGGAGGGAGTGTGAAATGTGCAGCCCGACTTACAAAAAGTGAAAGGATATCGGTAAATAATGAAAGGACATCAGGAATATAAAAGGAAAAGGAATGATTAAAATTAAGGGCAAATATAGGAAATGAACAAAATAGGTGTGACTATAAATGTGTTCCTTATCCTTCTTTCTTGTTAACTTCTATATATCCATCAAAACATTGCTAAGATAGAGCTATCACGTATTAAAATGTGTTTATTGTTGAAAAAAGATCTTGCATCTGACAAGTTGTTTTTTTTATAGTCAAAGCTGGGTGATCTTTGCATTGTTAGAGTAGGCAGAGCCTTCAACTGTTCTAGGAGTGAGATATGCATCACTGTGTACGCAAACTAAATATCGGTCTCATCTAGTCTGGTTTTCTGGTGACTAGGAAGTTGGATGGTTTGAATTTGGATCAGGTGTTTGTTTTACCTAAATAGTTTCCCACTAGTACTCCATGTGGACATGAGCACATTTCCTCTAAATTCTAACTTTCTTTCTACCTGATTAGTGTTAAATGTGTAAAACATATTCCTTCAGAACCCCCAGAAGTGTTTGTTGGATTGAAATCCTCAAAAGTGATTGTTGGATTGAAATCCTCAGAAGTGATGGTTTAACTGGAATCCTCAGAAGTGATGGTTTAAAAGGAATCCTCAGAAGTGATGGTTTAAAACGAATCATAAAAAGTGATAGTTTAAAAGGAATCCTCAGAAGTGATGGTTTAAAAGGAATCATAAAAAGTGATGGTTTAAAAGGAATCCTCAGAAGTGATGGTTTAAATGGAATCCTTAGAAGTGTTGGTTTAGATGGATTCCTCAGAAGTGATGGATTAAATGGAATCCTCAGAGGATTAGAACATTTGAAGGTGATGGTTAGACTCGAATTTTATTCACTCTCAACTACTGCAGAACACATTTTGTTGTTGTTATGAAACTTAATGTGATGTAGATTAAAAAGTGATAACATTTGTATTTATAAGTTGAGACATAGCGACAGAAGGAATGTTTACTTTCATAAGAATTTCATTTGAAAGTATTTTTATGTAGGCCTTCTTTTGTAAAATCAACCTTTATTTACAAGATACACAATACAATCCACATCGTGTTGATATACCCATTTGATAAATATAATGGCAATAATATTTTTTAATAAATTATGTACAGCCAATTTCAATTTCATTATAGTAAATTACTACACGGTATTTTTTTAAATGAAACTTTTGTTGTAATATTGTTTTGGAAATCCATTTTGGCCTAATGCTTTACTATTTTGCAGGTTGGAAAACCATATGGAGCTCGTTATGTTGGCTCCATGGTAGCTGATGTGCATAGGACCTTGAAATATGGAGGTATATTTATGTATCCTGCTACTAAGGATTCTCCCAAGGGCAAGGTGATTATATAACCGCGGATTCCTTGGACATTTTTATTTTACTTTAACCATTACTATTAGAAAATATTTAAAGTTCATAATTTCTAGAGATGGGTCGAATACACTCTTTCAATAATTTGAATCTTCATTTTTATCTCCAAATCCCAAGTTCAACTCTTGGAAAAAACTACAATAAATATATTTAAAAAAATCCAAAAACTACAAAAAATATATAAAAATTATCCAAAAACTACAAAAATATATAAAAAATAATCCAAAAACTACAAAAAAATATAATAGAAATAATAACTTATTTTTGCATTCATTATAACATTCAGTTAAGTGTTAAATTAATGGTCTGCTGGGGTATGGTTGTGTTAAGTCGGTTCTATAATTATGTTGGGGTCTAACTATCAATAAGCATTATTAGAGCCAATAACAACTCAATGGCTCCGACAACTTAGCTCAGTCGGTAGCGTGTCTGTCTACTGAGCTTAGGGTCCCGGGATCGATTCCCAGCATGACTGAAAAATTTATCATTGGTGAAATGTGGGCTTACCCTTTCAAAGTGATGATTTAACAGCCGGGGACTGGATGCTGTGCCTGTCCTAGTCTTCTTCTTCTTCTTATTATTATTTAGCACCGTGTCTTACTACCCGTTCGGGTTATACGCTTTAAGTACAAATTACGCTAATGGATTAGGAATTGGGAAGGTTGAATTAAAGGAAGTGAACCCGCATTTGCGTGGAGGGAGAGTGGAAAACCATTTAGGAAACACTACCCCCAGTTCACCCGATTGAGATTCGAACCTCGATCTCCTCGTCCTCATCAGTCGAGCTCAACACGACTAGCGCGTTAGCCAACTACGCCACCGAGGCGGGTCTGTCCTAGTCTTAAGTTAGATTCTAAGGCATATGAAGCTACAACAGGCCAAGCAAGCAGGTAGTGGAAAATATATGGCTTGAATAAAAAACTGACCCAGGTCATAGGCTGGAAACAGTAATGGATGTAAAACAATTCAATGCATTTTTTTAATCTCGGACCTAATATTTTCTCGAATCCCCGATTCTTGAACATCCTGAAGTGTTCTGGGGTCTCATTCCTATTAATTTCAAAATGTTACGATCATATTTTGTATGATAGTCTATAATAGTTTTTAACATTGAACAAATTATATAGTCATTAATATTAATGATATTTTTAATATAAATTAAAACAAGAAATAAATAATCCCAACTGTTTGATAGGTACAGTTCTGCTCAGTGATTTAGAATATAGGTTGGTCAAAGAAAATGCAAATTGTTCCCTTCTCTGTGGGTGGTCACCATAGTAACAGTATGAGAACATTTTTCAAAATTTGAAAAATACAAGTTCCTCATTGGTACAAATTCAAACTTAGTGTAAGAAGGCTGGGAGCTTTGTAGAGGTGAGGTTAAAAAAGCGTCTTGGCCAAGCCACATTGGTTTGGTTTCTTGTCCCTCTGGTTCAAACTTCGGTTCTGTACTTTTTGTTTAAATAAAATTTTACAGTTTTGGGTACAAATGCAGATGATTTTCATCAGTTATATTAAATGAAGATGGTTTTATTTTTTCATATATAATTTTATGATGATGATGATAATGATAAAAACATGCTTAACATGACACAAGGGGCTGAACTTCTTTTTTCGATCAGTGAGTCTTGCTACCCGTTCAGGTTATACACATATAATAATTACTTTAGGGATAGAGATGGGGACAGAAGTATTTTAGAGGTAATTTACCCACATTTTTGTGGGAGGAGAGTGGGAAACCATTTAAGTAAACCCACCCTAAATTCTAACATGTAGATCTCCCAGTCATCAGTAGGCCAGTCTAGCACAAGAGTGACGTGTCAGACCATTCGACCACTGAAGCAAATATTTATGGCTGAATAAATTTTATGTTATAATAAATAATAGGATTTTGTTAGATCTGTTCATTATTTCTAGTTGCGGTTGCTGTATGAATGTAACCCCATGGCATACATTTTAACTCAAGCAGGCGGTCTTGCCTACAACGGGAACATCCCTATACTGGATGTAGTTCCAGAGACAATCCACCAGAGGGCTCCCATCTTCCTTGGCTCCAAGGAAGACGTGGAAGATGTGTTAGCAGTTATAAGGAAACATAATAAAAACTGATGTTCTTTGTCATTAACGAATCATTTAAAATTTGTTGATCATGTCATATAAACTATATTGAACTAATTAAAAAAAAACTATAGTTAATTTGATTTGTTTCATCTCAGAGCATGAAAAAAAGGTCATACATAATAGTTAAATATTTTATACAAACAAAAATTTATTATTATTATTACTAGCACCGCGTCTTACTACCCGTTCGGGTTATACACACTTACGCTAATGTGTAATGGTAAGGTGATTGCGAGATGAAAATGGAGGACCTACAGTTTAACGTGGAATCCGAACCACGGTGGAGGCCTGGCATTCCCCACATTCACAAGATGTCTTGTCAGAGGTGAAGGAAGGGTTTGGTAATCAGATAAATCTGTGCCGGGACCAAGGACTGAACCCCGGCCGCCAGCATAGAAGTCTGAAACCTTACCCCTAGACCGCCAGGTCACCCTTTATGTTATTCATAGCCAGTACTGGTACTAGAGTGTGAAAAAAAAGTTAGTCTATCTGTTGAGACTACTTGGTTGCGTATCACATTTGACCATCTAAGAAACTTGTCACCTTTTTCTAGTTAATTTATGTACACCTAATTTGTATGGGTGTGGAAGAAGTCCTTTTAAACTTTGAGTCTAGTTCGAATCAAATTTGAATGAAAACAGTGGGTTTTTTTTCTTAGTTCGAGTCATGAGAGCAATATTTGTACTAAAAATATTTCAATTTGAATTTCTGTAATAAATCTATTCATAAATAATAAGTACAAACATATTTTTTAGATAGAATTTTTTTCTCTGAAAAAATGTATTATCACACAAATTAGGATTTTTAATTTTATTTAATATAATTTATACAATTTTTCTTTTTAATTAGACAAAAGAACATATTGAGTGATAGTATTTGCTACAAAATAATATTTCAAAATAGAATAAAATTAAATAAACTCTAGTTTTTGAGAAAGTATCTAACATTCCGAATACTTTCATTTTTAGAGTTTTGTAAAATTTTATAGTCTAGTTCAAGCAGATACTTAAACTCAACTTTAAATTTTTGATTTCTCACACACTCCTACTAATCCGTCTTCTTGAATTAGTTCAAATAGAAACAAACCCATCCAATAACTCTACAGTGAGTTTATTTTTATACATTTTTAATGTATACAGAATATAACAAGATAATTGCTAAATAGAAAATAAATTCAGATTAATCACATGTAGGTAATATATGATTTACATACATTTGACTGAATTAATTCCCGTTTAAAATAAGAGTAAATTCTAAAGTGAAAAATAGTTTGAATTTATAAATGTGACGAGTAATGCATTTACAGATTAAACACACTGTTTTTATAGTGACACAAACACATGACTTTAAAGATTTATATTAAGTTAAGTTTAAAATTAATAAGTTAAATAACTTAAAATGTCATATTTTCAAGAGAGATTGAAAATATCCACAAACCGTTTGTTGAAGTTTATTATT
Organism: Timema douglasi; assembly: GCA_901482245.1. NCBI lineage: Eukaryota > Metazoa > Arthropoda > Insecta > Phasmatodea > Timematidae > Timema > Timema douglasi. Next base: position 9,151 of record CABEEJ010001815.1, read on the forward strand.
GATAGTTATTTTCTTAGACACTTTGGGGTTTTGTTCGTCACTCAAAATATGGTTGTAAAGTGGCGTCTTATCTGAAACAAAACAAAGCTAGAAATTAGATCCAAATGAAGAAAGCTAATCTGATCTGATAATATATAGCTCTTTAAGGAAAACTTATTTTTACTTTTTTGAGTTACATATTGTTATATATAGAAGGTGGTACAGTAGGTCCCAATTTACAGCATTCCGCAATTATATAAATGTGTCATATGTTCGGCTCATCTCATTTTTCCGGCTTTTTTTTTTTGCATAACGCATGCAGTGAATTACTTTGGCTGCCCTATTTTTGTCGGTAATTCAGTCTGTTCGCGGCAGTGATGGGCACTATCGAATGATTTTAAATATCGATTATCGAATGAATAAAACCAATGAATGATCATTTGATAGTTTTCATTCAATTGTTTTTATCTGCGCACTTTATATATGACAGTGTAAACATGCTATTAGGATGTTATGTACATTTAAAAGTTAAAAAATGAATGTATAATCGCGAGTTTACCATAGTTGGCTTCTGTGATTGCTCATCCCCTCAGAGATGTGAACTGATGGAAAACCTCCAGGATGTGAGGGTCCAAGTCTTGAGTAAACAGAAGTGTCTCCAGTGTTGATGAGTACTTCTGCACTTGCTCGTGATGCTGCAGGAAGACATACAGCGTTGGTTTAATTTAGGTATAAAAAAAAAAGAACACTGGATGGTGTTGCACTCTTTCATCACCCATGTTTATTTATATATGTAAAACTAGAATTGAGTGGAATGCACTATTTTAATGAATCTGATCTTCATTTTAAATATTTCAAGATGAGTAGTTTATTTAATAGATCCATGCATATTTCATAAACACAAAGATCCTAAGATTTTTTTAAGAATGAAATTTTTTTGTCAAAAAAACAACAACTAAAAAATTAGGATTTTTAAATAAATTTAAAACAGTTGTTCAAGTTTATTTTAAAAAAAATCAAAGAAAAGAAAATAGTGAGTGACCATAGTTGCTAGAAATAGTATATTTAAACTGTACCACATTAATTAAACTCTGAATTTTCAAGCTAAAATTGAGGATTCGGAGTAATAAAATTTTTGCGAGTTTTGTAAAAATCTTCAAGTCGAGTTCGAACAACAACTAAAACTTGACTTGAACTCAAATGTTCAGATACTCACATAGCCCTAATTTTAGCTACTAGTCCCGAATATTGAAAAAAAATTAAGAACATAGGAGGAAATATATAATAGAATAATAAAAATAGTAATTGAATATTAAATATGTTTGTTTTAAAGTATTCTTTAAAAATATTATAAATTTGGTTTAAAAAACCATAAATGATATTAAAAACATCTAACACTTCAAAATTGTGATGCCACATGGTATTTCCCTCAATACTAGCTCCTGAGGAAGCATAAGGTATGCAGTATACCGTTAGTAAAATGTTTGGATAGAGGATAGTATTAAGTTTGATAAACAAATGAACAAAGATGTTGGTGGGATCTTATGGACGTTTATAAGATTTTACCTCGATCAAAGATTTGTTTAATTTGCCACTTAATATTTCTTTTGAAATATGAAATAGTTGTTTAAGCTTTACACAAAAGCGTTTTTTTTTTATATAAAGGGCTGTAGGGTTTACGTTTGTTTGGCCAGAGCTCTGAAAGGGGTTTGCAACTGGCAAATTTTGGGGAGCATCTATGTAAATTAAAGTCATATTGGCTATAGGGGGAACGTGGGGTAAGATGGAGCACTGACCAAGAGAAAGACCTGCTGTAACCGGCCGATGGTCCACTTGTACCAGTGCGTGTTAAAGTCCCGGCCGTCTGTGTCACTGCGCACCAGGTGCTCTGACAGAATCATGATAAACCTTTGGAAGATGATAAGAAACAAGTTCTTCTGGTTTGCCTGGGCTGTTTCTTGGCATTCCTCCATGCGTTCAACCTGACACACACGATTCAACAGTCAAACCTATGCGCATTTACCAACACATGACACACTCAAATTTTGACAATTAATTGAAAAACACATATGGTCTATGAGATCAAGTTTTTTGATTAAGTAAATTATATTGAAATTAGCTCTCAGATTTTAATTTGTACAAGCAAACTTACTATATTTAATAAATGAAAAAGAGACAAGTGAACAGTTTAAAAAAAAAATCACTACTGCAGATTATCACAAAATACTTAAGATTATGTGGTATAGAGCACTAGGCTAAATCATGGTTTAAATTAGGAGGGATAGCCAACACACTTAACTAGGTGATACTGGAGTAGAAATTGTTTATATATAACACTAAAAAACACATAAACACATTTTTAAGGACAAGCTTTCACTGTCACAGACAGCTTCATCAGGTCAGGAGAGTAGACTGATGCTTTTGGTTGAACTGTAAGGTTGACTGTCCACAGCTGACTGTTTTTCAGTTATGACATCACTGTATAGATGGCTATCCCTCCTAATTTAAACCAAAATACTTAAGATAAAATAAATCAAATAATTGGCATTGAGGATTGGCTCGGTCAAAAAGAAATTTAAAAAAATGGAGGGATTAAAGGTTAGGCGAAAAGATTTTACTTAACATCTTAGGAAAGATAGTTTGTGAGTGAAAAAAAAATTTTTTTTTGGGCATTTGCAATTTTTTTATATGTTTAAAACTATTTTTCTGACCAAATCTATTTTTCTTTAGGGAATTTTAAACCAAATTTCATTCCTTTTTAAGAAGATATTTAAAAAATGTCTTAGCCAAAATGTAGTCTTTTTAAGTGTAATTATTTAAAGGCTAAAAAAAAGCAGTTTAAGGGCTTTAAAACAAATTCCTGTTTGACGTTCTAATAAAGTTGTTTTTTAAAATTTTAAATTAAATATTTGCTCAAATATCTTTTAAGGATTCGACGATCTCATCCCTAAATTTTACTGTGAAATTGTAATGGAGTTTTATGCATGCACTGTTGGCTGTGGGGAGTTCAATGGATGTTTGCTAACCTCACAATTTCCCCTTTCCACAACACCTGAGCAGTCAGCCAGGTGTGTGGAGAGGGGAAGGCGGTTTAGAATGCTCGCCACCAGTTTCATCCTGATAATGAGTTTCTACTGTGTTTTATTGTATTCAGTAATTTAGATTTATTTGATCATGAAATTCATTCAATCGCTTGAATTGTTAGCAGTTGGCGTCACTGCATGGGTGAATGTGGATGTGTTGGTATAATGTGTTGAAAATAATATTAATATTATAAGTTTGTATGCAGCCCACTCTGGATAATAGATGGATGTGTGGAGATTCAGTTTTTCTGTCGTCCCAGAACCACAATGAGAGTGTGTGTGATAGTGACAGGGCCAGTACAGTAACACCTCCCCCCCCCCTCCCTTTATTTTCCTCCTCCACTGTATTTAGAAACAGTCAATTTCAGGGGTGCATATCCGCCAGTTGTGTCCTTTAAATCCCTGGGTAGTCTACTCAGCTCTACTCTTACTTGGAGGCTCCGATGAGAGGAGATTTTGCTTTCCGGGAGCGAAGCTGGCTGAGAAGCGATTGAAGGTAATTTTGAATAATTCAATAACATAGTGTCTTAGGTACTAACAATAACTTTATTATAATGGGAAATCTTGATTCCAGGAACTAAAAAGCTTTCAATATGGAAAAGTGAACCTTTTCTTGTTTATCTTATCTAAATCAAGCTAGCCTGTCTTTGGGTAGACAATGACAAATGGTATTCATAGCAAACCCACCATCTCTTCTGTGGGCTTCTCTCGGTCATCCCCAGCCTTGCGCGGGTTATTGTTGCCAGCATCTGCATCGTCCGAGTCGGACTCCTCGCTCTCGGCGTGCCGCAGTTTCTCCCTGGCTTCCCTCAGTTCGTGTCCTAGCTTCTCCACGTGCTTGTTCATCTTACGTATGGTCAGGTGCAGGATCTCCCACAGGTAAAGCCTGACAGATGCCGATAACTCGCTTTGTTACTTTTCAACTACATACATGAGAGATTGGGGGTGTGCAAAGCTTCGAGAACTTCAACTTGACTTAAAATATTCGTCGACTTCGACTTTGATTCGAAAGTAAATATTCAGATTAAACAATTACAAAGTTTTGCCAGTAAAATTATTTGAAATTAAAATACACTTTTATGTTTAATTTTTGTTATTTTGTGCTGTTAATTACTTCACAAATTAATATTCACTTGGCATAAGTTAAAAAATATTTTAGCACCGCATCTTACTACCCATTCGAGTTACACGCTTGTGTACTACTTATGGTAGTGGGGAAGGTTGAATTTATAAGAAGTGTACCCACATTTGCATGAAGAGCGAAAGTTTGAAACCATTTAGAAAAAAACACCATCAGTACAAGAAACCGGAATCGAGCCACAATCTCCGTTTCATCGGCGGTCTAGTCTATTGCGAGACCATGCGGCCAGCGAAGCGGCTCAAAGATAATTAAATTACACGTTGTGATAGTTACTTAATTAAGACAAAAATGTTAATTGTGTTTGCCATATAACATTTTGTTGATGCTATATTTAAATACCTAATGTTTTACAGCTATGCAACATAAAACCTTTTTTTAAATAGTCAAACTTCAATTCAGCTTCGAGATGGTTTCTTATTATTCAATTCAAATTTGTTTGTAATTTAGTAAGTAGACTTTGCACATCTCTTTTAGAAATTAAATGTGTATATATTTATACAATATTTAATCTTTAAATTCAGAAATCAATTAAATACATATTCATAGTTATTATTTAGAAAGAGTAACCCGAATTTTAAATGAAAAAAGTTAATTCATCATCCTTTAAATATGTTTTTCCAAAATATGAATGAAAATTAATTATGCGAGTAAATACGTTACAATTCCAGTTTTTCTAAATTTCAATTCTTAAATTTTAACTATGATGTTTCAATTTCAATTCTTTAACATTTAAAAATGTAATGTTCTTTCCATGCATCCAAACTCACATTGGAAATATATTATTTTTAAAATACTTTTTCATAATCTATTTGTGAAAAATTAACAACTAAAGAATTGTGAGAGAAAAAAAACTATGTAAACAACAATTTTGTATATGCAGAATATCACAAGATTACAAAGCTCTTACTGACTATATTTACATTTATTTGACAGTTCTAAATTGAAACGTCCAAAAGAAAAAAAAAAGAAAACAGTAGTCTAATGCTGCTTCTAACCCTGGATGTACACACACTGGATAGTCTACTGCTGCTTCTAACCCTGGATGTACACACACTTAAAGTTTATCAAATTCTAAATATTGCTGTTTTGTTTGAATACTTGAACCTTCCCTCTAAGATTTGAGAGTTAAGAATTGAGTGGGAATAGATAATAGAATGTGAGATATGTAAAAAAAGCTATGAAACAAATTGATAAATAACATATCATAGAACTTAAAAATGTGTAAAACATTGCACTGAAGGATGACATACTTTGTGAATTCTCCTGTCATCTCCTTGGAAAATATCCAGTTAGCAACAGCCGAGCATTCAATGATCAGCGTCTTGAGCATCTTGTCGATGAGCACACACATCATCTGGTGGTGGTTGTGCCAGAGCTCAAACATGTTGCGCAGAATACAGATCTGGGGCTCCTCATATTCTGCCAAGATCTAGTGGGAGATTAAACAACTCCTTTTATTACTGCGTCTTGCTACCTGTTCAGGTTATACGCATAAATACTAGTTACGCTAACAAGTTAGGGAAAAGTAATAATGAATTTAGATTAAGTGTAGCTGTATTTGCGTGGAGGGAGAGTGGAAAACCATTTTGTAATAACCACCCTCAACTCACTCTACAGGGATTTGAGACCTACACTCCTTGTCATCGGCAGTCTAAACAACAACTTTGTTTTGAATTAATGCATGACCAATATTTGAAATAAAACCAATGGTCCATTATAATGTTATTCTCTCATCTGCGTCTAGGTCTTCTCAGTGGTCTCTTCCCATGACATGTCCTGCCCACCGTAATCTACAAGACTTGACTATCCTAACATTGCCTTGTGTTGAGTACAGTGTATGTAGCTCATCATTATGTAACCTCCTCCACTCACTAGTAGCCTCATCCCTTTTTGGACCAAATATTTTCCTAGGCACTTTGTTTTCCAACGCCCTATTTTTTTCTCCCGCCATATTATAAGAGAGACCACGTTTCATTCCCATAAAGAACAACCAGTAAAACTATTGTTTTGTATATTCTGAGTTTAACATTCATTGAAAGCACAAAAAGTGTCAATAATTAATTGACCAAGTAATAGCATGCATTCCCCGATTGTATTCCTTTCCTAATTTCCAATCTAACATCATTATTTCTAGTTAAAATTATTCCTAAAAGCTTAAACTAATTAACCCCATCAAATGTGTTGTTTTTCGCAATAATCTCTAAATTATTGACCCAAATAATAAGATAGCAATAAAAAATTCCAGCAAGATATAGGTGGACACACAGACCAAAGGTCAAGGTCATCTTTTGGTTGGCTGATGATGGGTAGTTCGAGGTTTGAATTCCGGCCTGATGTATTGTGTTTTTTTCCTTAAAATTTTAACCACTCTACCCCAAACACCCACAAACATGGATAAATTTCTTCTAAATTCTAACTTTATATTCCCCTATTTATTTGTTTAGCACCACGTCTTACTACCTGTCCGGGTTATACACATATGTACTAATTAAGTTAATGTGTTATGGATAAGTAAGGTTGTTTGAGAGGAAGTGTACTCACATTTTTGTGGTGGGAGAATAGAAAATCGCTTGGGGGGGGGGG